>CAWUFW010018890.1:0-205772 GCA_963921515.1 Calotriton arnoldi | reverse complement strand
GCTGTGTATTGTGTTACTTGAAGACAAAAGAGGTACGGTGTTCCTGGGTGGCAAGTTGGCCACCTGGTTAGTACTCAGAGTGGTGGGGAGGTGGGGAATACCTCCTTTCGGAACTAGGACCCTCACACACCCAGCAAGCTAGGTGTCATGCTTCATCATATGGGTCTGCTCCTCGTCGAGCCGGCGCTGCAATGCTCGACGGGCACCCATAAAGGGGCTCACCTACCCGCTCTGCTGCCTTCCTGATGCAGCAGAGCGGGTAGGTGAGCCGGACTGTTCTGAGCGGGAGCAGCGACACTACGTTGAGTGTCCATATACTCCGCTGCGGTCTGATGAAGCAGCACTTGAATCCTTAAGAGGTTGGCTGCTTTTCTCCGGGGCAACGTCCTACCGAGAGAAGAAGTGGTATGTAGAACCACACCACACACTGTAGATAGTTTTCATTTAGTCACTAGGTCCTGAGGAATCGCCAACTAATCTATTAGAGACATTTTATAGGCGAGAAACATGTTGACCACTAAGGGGTAGAGCGTAATTTTTGTCAGATTAAAACAAAATAGACGCCCTCCTTCTTCTTTTTACTTTTTATTCAGGTTGTGACCTCTCCAGAATAAAAATAATTATAGAGGATTCCCTTACCTGTTTTAACCCACACACCACATCTACATCTTACCAGGCCCCTCACACCCACGGCACCTATACGGCAAGGAACAAAAGATCTCCGATAAAGAGCCCCTTTATGGGTGCCCGTCGAGCATTGCAGCGCCGGCTCGACGAGGAGCAGACCCATATGATGAAGCATGACACCTAGCTTGCTGGGTGTGTGAGGGTCATAGTTCCGAAAGGAGGTATTCCCCACCTCCCCACCACTCTGAGTACTAACCAGGTGGCCAACTTGCCACCCAGGAACACCGTACCTCTTTTGTCTTCTAGTTCTACCCAGGGCAAGTACGGTGGACCTTTATCAAGCCCTCATTGTCCCCCTTGTTGTTTACTATTGTGTTACTTGCACTGTTGTGTCTGTACGTACCTGCGGAGGCGTCCGCGGCGTACGATGACTTGCAGGTGGTGTATCATGTACAGCACCGGGATGGCGTGTAGGGCAGGATCCATCGCGGTGTGTCCCGGGTGTCTCTTTTCTGTCTCCGCTGTGGTGTCTCCGCCGTCTCTCGCTGTGCGGTTTCTCCGTCGCGGTGCGCTGCCATGTTTCCGGCATCATGATATCTTCGGCGTACGGGACGTCATTCTGCACGGCGGTGTGTGGTGATTGGCTCACTCCGCCGTGGTGGCGGGCGCACTTTGATGGCGGTCGGCGTCGCACCGCGGCGGGCGGGAAATGGGCAATGTGTGGCCATCCTAATATGGCGGGTGTGAAGACCGCTGGCGGCGTGCGGTAAATGGGTGTTAACGCCACCGCCGGCACCGCGGTCGTGTCTCCGCCCGCCATCGTAATAGGCCCCTTTGTTTGTTTTTCTTTTTTAGGCTGGGGAAGCTGTTTTTCTTCAATACCTGTTGGTGTTGCGGCGTATTTCTAATTTGGGATATTATTTGTACTGTGCTACTAGCGGATGTGGATGGCTTTTTTTCATTAAATTCTAATAGCTGTAATGTTCCTGCCCATAGCTTTTGGGTAACAGGGTATACATTTAAAAGAGTAGGTGTACGTTCGGCAGTGTTTTAGTACGTTTATTAGTATAACTTTTACTTTAAAAAAAAAAAAGTTATGTTATGGTGTCAATAATAAATGAGCACGCTAAGGGTACAACGGTGCGCAGTCTAAATATCGAGTTTAGAATATCGACCTACAGTAATATCGAGTTCCAACTATCGTAGGGACAGAATATCGAAATCAAGAATATCGACGACCAGAATATCGACCTGAAGGTAAGTAATATCGTTTTTGTTAATATCGAAGTTAGTAATATCGAAAGCAAAAAAATCGATGTTACTAATATCGATATTTATATTAGTGTTATGTATTATATTATGTATTTTATAGTATGTGTTGTATATTTTTGTGAAGTATTGTACTTGTTTTTAAATATAGGTATAACATTTTTATAAGTTAGTAATATTTTTTTAAGTAAATTATGCGTTTTAGTACTGTAGCGGGTTGTGGGTTTATAGGGGAATAGGGTGGAAGTAATTTAATTATAGTAAATTCATTAATAATTTTTAGGAATTATTAATTAATTTTAATAAAATTTTGCGTTTTAGTTCTGTAGCGGGCTGTGGGTTTATAGGGGAATAGGGTGGGAAGTAATTTAATTATAGTAAATTCATTAATAATTTTTAGGAATTATTAATTAATTTTAATTAAATTGTGCGTTTCAGTTCTGTAGCGGGTTGTGGGTTTATAGGGGAATAGGGTGGGAAGTATTTTAATTGTAATTAAGTAATTATTTATTTTTATTTATTGGTATTGTAAATTAATTTATTGTTAATTAATTATTAATTGGTAATTATTTTTATTAATTGGTAATTAATTTTTATTAATTGATTAATTGATAATTATATTACATGTATTAATTTATTATTGGAGCGGGTTGTGAGTTTATAGGGAAATAGGGTGCGAAGTAATTTCATTCTAATTAAGTAATTATTAATTTTATTTTTGGGTTTTGATAATTAAATTATTGTTAATTAATTAATATTTGGTAATTAATTTTAAATAAATATTATTTTTTGGTATCGTAAATTAATTTATTGTTTAATAATTATTAATTGGTCATTAATTTTTATTAATTATTATTCATTGGTATTTATAATTAATTTGTTGATTAATTATTAATTGGTAACTATTTTTTATTAATTATTTATTGGTATTGGTAATTAATTTATTGTTATTTAATAATTAAATCATTATTTATTTATAAAAATTAATTTAATTATAAGTATGTTAATTTTAACCCCTACGCTATCCAACACTTTCCCTACTGTTGCACTCACTGGAGTGGGAATAGTAATTTTTACCCCTGCGCTATCCCACACTTTCCCTACTGTTGCACTCTTTGGAGTGGGAATAGTAATTTTTACCCCTACGCTATCCCACACTCTCCCTACTGTTGCACTCACTGGAGTGGGAATAGTAAATTTTACCCCTGCGCTATCCCACACTTTCCCTACTGTTGCACTCACTGGAGGGGGAATAGTAATTTTTACCCCTACGCTATCCAACACTTTCCCTACTGTTGCACTCTTTGGAGTGGGAATAGTAATTTTTACCCCTACGCTATCCCACACTTTTCCTACTGTTGCACTCACTGGAGTGGGAATAGTAAATTTTACCCCTGCGCTATCCCACACTTTCCCTACTGTTGCACTAACTGGAGTGGGAATAGTAATTTTTACACCTACGCTATCCAACATTTACCCTACTGTTGCACTGTTTGGAGTTGGAATAGTAATTTTATTTCCTCCACTATTTAATATTTTTGTATTATTTTACCTAATGTATATAATTAATTTTAAAAATAATTTTAATTTTTTTATTTTGTTACATATATTTATTTAATTTATATTTATGTTATTGTTTTATGTGTATAGATGTATTTATAATTTATAAGATTTTCTTAATTTATAAGTTATTAAAATAATTATTAAAACATATTAATAAGTGTATATATTATATATTATATGTATATATTAAATGTATTTATAAATTATATATATTACATTTATAATTTTTAAACATTTTAAAATATTTTAACTATGTTTATTTTAATTATATGTATTATTTACTTTATTTTACATTACTTTTTTTAACTAAAAAAACCCAATATTTTTAACAACGATATTTTTGACAACGATATTTTTGACAACGATATTTTTGTACTTACCATAATGTAGATAGGATGTCGATATTCTTGACTTCGATATTCTTGCTGCGATATTTTTGTAGGTCGATATTCTGACCTTCGATATTCTGTCAGTGCTTCGGGTACAACACGTACAGATGTAACATGAAATTTTAAACTTAGGTCATTGTTTCATATGTTGTCAAATGCAGCGTTTACATATGTCGCCGAATGTCCAAAATTATATGTTGTAAAAGAGCCAAAAGTAGTACTTTGTAATATTACTCTTTTTTTGATACAAATAACTATTTGTACTTTTACCTTGCCATTTTTTTTGTGGTATTTTGCTGAACCTTTATAAATACATTGCATAATCGACAAGCTCTCGAGCCTTTTCTCACTTGCTGATTTGTGTTTGTGGAGGCGTACTCTAGTAGTTCACAAGTCTCCATCCATTGAGTGCTTCCTGTGTACAAAGAAACACATTGTTTGTGAGTTGCTGCATGGTTTGGCGTCTGGTTTCTTGGAGCCGCACCTAAGTACTTCACAGGTCTTCAAAAGACCATAGACATGTTAACAAGGTTGTATTCTGTTATCACTTGTTTAGAGGCTTTGCATTTCTTTTGGGTGTTTTGCTAGTAGATTTAGCTCTTTCGAGATTTTTGCATTAGGTGCAACTTTATTGAGATGTGTTTCGAAAGACAAGCAATCTGCAATGTAAGGATGTGTGTATGTGTGTGCTTTATGTAATTTAGGGGTCATTACGATGTACGGCGGATCGCCACCGCCCGCATGGCGGTGGCGATCCGCCGTACATTTCCTCCGCCCTCCACCCATTTACCCCCGCCATATTAGTATGGCGGGGGGTCAGCGGCGGACGGAAACACCGCCCGCCGCTTTTCCGCCGGTCGACTTGTCGACCGTGCGGAAAACGGGTTTAATATGGTGGCGGTGTCTGTGAGACACCGCCATCCATATTAGGATGTAGGCGGTGAGGAGCCTTTTCATGGCGGCATTTCCGCCATGAAAAGGCATGCGGTATTCGCATTTGGGGGCCCGTTGCGGGCCCCCAGGATGTTGGGGGGTTGGGCGGGGCACATGGGGGTTACCTATGGTACCCCCCTGCATTTGCAAGCACAAGGTGGCAGGCACCGCGCGGTGCCTGTCACATTGTGCATGCAAAAGCACAACATGCATTTTGTACATTGCGGCGGGTGCTGCTGACAGCACCGCCCGCCGCAATGTAAAACATGCGGGATGCGCCCGCCAGCGTGGCGGGTGCATCCTAATGTGCCTGGCGGGACTGCCGCGACTTCGGCGGGCGGTCCCTGGCTCCGTTGCGGTGGCGGGCGGACAAAGTCCGCCCGCCATCCTAATGGACCCCTTAGTTTGTTTCCTTTGTTTCCGATTTTTTTTGTAATTTAATATGCTTCGTTTTTTTTTTCACGCGGCACCCTAATAGTTTACTTTTTTTTGGGTCCGGTTTTTTTGCACGTGTTATTTAATAGTTTGTGTTTCTTTAAAAGGTTGAATTAAGTGCCTACTGTGTATAGCTTTAAATGTGCTTCAGTCTCCTTTAATTGTGTTGTTTTTTTATTTTTTATTAATTAATACCTGCACAGTTTTTAGGCTGCTGTCTGGGCTGTTGTCTCTGTTTTTGGAGTCGCACTTCATTACTTTATGTTTTTAAAAGTATTTCAATGTGGTAATAAGTTTTTTTTTTTTTTTACTTGGTTATAAGATGTTATCAACACTCTGGGGCCGATTCCGATTCGGGCCGGAAATCTCTCCGACCGAGCCGGATCCGGAGAGATTTCCGACCGAGCCGGACTCCCGCAGTCCGACCGAGCGAGTTCAATGCGGCCGTATGCTGCCCGACTCGATTGGGTCGGACTCCCATTGAAGTCAATGGGAGCCGGTCGTACAACGCGTACACGGGCTCCCATTGACTGAATGGGTACGTCGCGAACAGGGGGGCCCCCTACAGTGGGTACGCGTTGGTGCGACTCGCACCGTACATGCATGTATAGGGGGACCCTTGGGTCCCCCTGTGTGCGACTCGTGCGGCTACGCGTGCAGGGGGTCCGACACGGACCCCGGTTCGGCTCCGACAGCTCTTTGGAGCCGGACGCTACGAGTCGGTCGGGCTGTTCGAAGCGCGCATCGTACTTGCTCGGTCGGGAAACGTCTCCATTGCGTGGTGCGAGCCGTGTCCGTATGAGTCGGTCGGAGCGGTTGGGACCCGGGAACGAGTTGGTCGGCGATTTCGCTTGCGCTCGCATCGTACTTGCTCTCTGGGACGACTGTACGAATCGGTCGGGAAAAAGGCCTCCGAATCGGATCCGGTAAAGCCGAATCCGATTCGGAGCCCTACCGGCCGAGATCGGAATCGGCCCCTCTGTGTTTTACAGCAAAAATTAGCATTTTCCCAATTGGGCTGTAGTTGCTATTTATTGTTATATAATATGTCTAATTTGTCTTGGGTTTACAGCTATCGCATAACGCCCATACATTTAAAGGACCTTCCTTTTTAAACGTGGACCTTCGTTTTTAAAATGTGTTTAGTGCATATCGCAAACACATTTAAGGCACAGTAATAAGTAGCTACTTATGCTAAAATGATAGGGATTTTTTTAGGTTGGTATAAGTATGTTTGCTGCAGAGAAATAACACCTGCTTCCTATGCACTCTGTGACAAACAGTGAAGGCTAATGTTGCTGTTTACTTAAACTTCAAAGGATCACATTACTGGCCATGCTCTTGCTAATAGTGACGAGAGGCGCTTTGTGTGGTGCTACACAGTTAGCCCGCACAGCACCATGTGATCACACTGGCTGGGCAGTCTTCCGTTACTTTGCATTCTTCGCTAAAAGTAAAACCAATTCCTTGCAAAATGCAAAACTCTTTGCTACAGTTACACCTTTTATGCCCTATATACTGTACCCTGATATTAAAAAAGCATTTGTTTTTTAAAGTATGTTTACATATTATATAACCTTAACTGTTTAGCATTTTTTGCCAGTAACAAAACGTTAGCTGCATATATTATATTCAGTCATGTTTTTATGCTTTCCAATATAAAAATTCAATACCTACGTTTGCAGTGCAAATAAAAACATTTATTTACAAACTAAAGCAGTGGCAGTATTCAATTACATACTACTTTAGCATCGCATACTATTCCCTTTCTAATAACATTTTCTATTGGCAACAAATACAACAAACTCATCGATATGGCGAGACCGATTGGCATTGCCAGTGCTTGTTATGGCTTCATGTCACTAAAATTTGTAGTGGTGCGTGCCCAAATAGTCTCAGGAAATACAATTGCGTCTCTCTGGGCAACAGGCACCTTCATTGACTACCTTTCTATCAAACAAGTGATATAAACTCACCTGTCTTACTCTTACATGTCTGCATCATATGACCCACTCCTTGATACCTTTCCTAGTGCTACCTACTGTTGTTTTATCAGAAAACACTTTTAAAAACATTTTCAACACGTTACTGATTCGAAATAGAGAGAAATGTGTAAGGATGCAAAATAATGAGTCACAACAGAGCCATACTTTGGTCAATAACAAATATGAAATGTTGAAATTTGCAATTTGCAATTTATCTTCTTTGCTACTGAATCGACCCTTGGATTGATTTTGAAATTATTTGCGTAAATGTAATAGTCATTTTGAAAAAAAAGACAGTCATCAACTTTGTCTCCAGAACGCTCCATAGATTTATGATTTTGAAAAAGTAAAAGACTGATATTACGGTGCACATCACAGAAAGTAAAATCCCTTCAGAGGCTGAAGCAGGTGATCTAATAATTCTGAACACATGATTGAAGGGATGTGTGTTGAATGGAGGCGCACACGTTCAAATGAGTCGCATGCTTCTGCTTCCAAGACACCTAGCCACCCATCCACCCACACCAAAGCAATCACTTCCAGTATGGATGCACAGAGGGAAATCTGCGGGTATTCAAGGCAAGAATAATGACATGTCACCTTTGAGCACCATGTTGAGGAGCTCCACTGAGTGATGGATGCTCGCGTTTCTAGAAAAAGGCACTTCTGTTCAGCCTCTGAATGCTCATCACTTGTGAGGCCGTCACTCATAGTCATTACATAGTGAATGGATGTGGATCAGGAATTGAACATCTGGGCAGGGGAGCTTGGCGGTGCGAAAGCTGTACTTCATCCTGGCCATTATTTTCGCATGCAGGCACCACCTTAGCATCCATTAGATCACATTATGCAGAGGTGAGAGTTTTCTTTACTGCTCTGCACATGAATACAGGAAGGTATCCGTGTATATCACAGCCTCGTAGAAGAGGCGCTCTAAGCTCCCTCCATCCGGAAACGAGACAGATAGGCAGCGAGACAGCGACTGAATATTTATTTACCCAGCAGAAATGGCGGCCTTGGAGTTTATTAGTATCTTGGGTGCTGGGGAATTGTCGCTGTAAATCTTTCCCTTTTTAGTATTATTTCTCTTGTAGATACAATCTCCGAAGAGCTTCAAGACGTATGGACTGTATCAGCTGTGCGCTGCGATTGTAAATTGACTTTTGGCAGCGGATGAAGCTATTTGTAGGGCAGCCCTGACCTGGTTCTTCATGGCAAAGGATCAGCGCGTGGACTGACTTGTTACTGCAGCTGCTGGTTATTTATGCGTCTATCACTGCCTTCTCTTTATGAGGAAGACAGCTGGCCCTCTGCTTTTTCATGCAGGGGGATGATGAAAGTCCATCGAATCTTTTTATTTTGTAAAGTGTGTTAATACAAAATATCGTGAGGAACTTCTCGAGGGTACTGTTTAAACATTTGCCCTTGACGACTTGTGTGCTATACAAACCCGCCACAAAGTCCTATCAATATATTTTTTATTAACAATCATTGGGAAATTGCTGGAGAAAGGTTCAAGCACTGTTGATTATTTTTTATTGATCAGGAAAATAATAGGCATCCCTTTCAAGCAATCTCTGGATGTGAAATGGTTAAATCTTGTAAATCTATTCACCCAGGCGCTTGCACCAACATTGGGGAGTACATTTCTGAACGAGGACTTCGAAAATGGCATTTTCTAGATTTCTTCGCAAGAAAATTAGTTTTCCTAATGGAGGAACCTTTTACCCCACATCCCCACTAATTTGTGCCAAGTTCCCATTCATTTCCTACGTGGAAATAAAATGTACTCCTACACTTGGAAAAGTAAAGCTTTGAACGTTTCCTGGGTGGGACTGGCCCAAAAAGAAATTCTCACTGCCCCCAAAAGTACGAGGTTGTGGGAATGCAGAAACGTTCAATGATACACCCACCCAGGAATGCCCACTCCCAGCCTCTCGGAGCAGCACATGATGGTGCAATATTACACGAGTACATTGATTTTACAAAAGTGAATTCGTGCACCTAGATTGAACGTAGATAGTAGATGCACAGATGGCTTTGTGAGCCTGCCACTAGTGCTTTCGAATACAAATTCACAGAGTAAAATGAATGCATTGTCCTTGAATATAGTACAATTCACACACCATTTCTAGGTTCGCCTTTGAACTTGTGTTGCAATAGGTCACATAAGGTCATGGCCAGTTAATAATTCCTCCAATCTCTCCAGCAGAAAAGCAGCTCATTACCATAATCACTCCGGCGATTCTGCACAGTCTCACTAAGCACTGGCCACTCTAAGCATCAGCCTTCCGTTTGACAATATTAAATTGAGACTTGCGCAACCCCGTTTCTGCACTGCTACTCTTTCCTTGGCAGCCACAGGCCTTCAACACAGCATCTGCACTGCCGCTCTTCTGGCAGTTGTGCGTGCCTTCCTTCACCACAAACTGCAATTCTCCAGACCACCACTTAACGTTTGCTTGGTAGTCCTCAATGAGTGGGTTCACCCATGCAGCGTGTCCCATACATTATTTCCAGCGCCGTACAATGTCATCCACATGAACGCAACAAAAATTATTCTTGGTGAAAGATGTGTGTAGGAAAGTAGGATCTGCTTTCATGGTCACCCCTTCTTTTTGCTGGTGTCATTATAATGTTCTGACTAATCTGACTGGGATCCTGCTAATCAGGACCCCAGTCTCTGTGCTTCTTCCCTAAATTGGACATGGTGAGTACTTAGGTACACCCCAGATTGGCTACTGAGGTAACCTTGTAAGTCCCTAGTATATGGTACTAAGGTACCCAAGGCATAGTTACACCAGGGGTCTCCCATGGGCTGAAGCATGCATTATGCCACCCATGGGAGACCACTCAAATTGTGACTACAGCCTGCCATTGTAGCCTGTGTAAGCTGGTGCTAGCGCCACTTATGACAGATATAAGTTTCCTTATATCTGAGGTCACTACACTTATTTTAAACCTCTAAGTCACCCCTAAGGCGGGCCTTTCAATCCTGAAGGCAGGGTGCTTGGTCATGATGGTCAAGTGTGAGGGTGCCCCTGCATGAGCAGGACATCTCTACAACCCTTGGAGTCCATTCTCCTGGGTTGTAAGTGCATCAGCCATTACGATACATAGAGTGGCCATGCGTCATTACTCGATGGCTAACTCTAAACTGGCTGTAACGAACCCTGTCGGGTTTGGTATCAAACATGTTGGAATCATACACCAACACTGTCAATGGTGTTGGAGGTATGATTCCATGCACTGTGGAGCTCCTCCGGGAGGCCCTCAGAGCTGCTGGTACCAGTCTTCTAGACCTGGACAGCAAACTATGGCTACTGCCGACCAGAGACACGATTCTGCCCTCCTGCTGCTGAGCCAAGCTCGAGCAGGGGAAGGCAGGACAATAGGTTTCCTGTCACAGGGAGGTGTGACCGCCTCCCAGACAGGACTTAGTGTATTGTGACAGGATGGGGGCGCCTGCCAGATCCACTAGACTGCTTTTAAGGGCATATTTGGTGCCCTCCTTGCATACTCCAGTTGGAATCAGTTCAGAGAGCTGTTGGCTCCCGCTCTGGCACGAAACTGGACAAAGGACATGGGAGTATCCTCCCCACTGTCCAGCCCCTCCTGTGGGAGGGACCCCTGGATCGTCCCAACCCTTTCCGTAGGGTACCTAAGGGCTTACCTGTGGGTGGTTCCTTAGATTCATCGTGATAAAAGATTCAGATCCGAAACCACTTCATCTTCAACTGTCTGGGCACTTTGGACTTCGCTTTAGGAACCGAGACTGCAACTTGGAAGACTCCTGCTGCTCCTGGTCTCGTCGTCCTGTCAGTCTTCTCTGTCATCTGTGCCTGTGCTCCTTACAGGTTCTTCTACAGGCCTGTGGGCATCCAAGACACCGAAGGCATCTCCCTTGAAGTGAAGGAGTCACTTCCCTGCATCTGCAGGCACCGCAACAAAGCTGACCGGTCTGCTGTTCCTGAGCTCCTACGGACTCTGAAAGGTTCAGCAACACAGGTGGTGGTTCTGCAACTCCCTCGAGGCCTGCACTGTCTTCACATCAAGTTTTAAGCCAGTATCCCTCATCAGAACCGCTGGAGCAGTACCCCTGTGCACCACGTTGACTAGTCGTTGCCAAGGCTTGTTGACGCTCTTCACCAGAGATCTTCGGGATCCAAGAAGCTCCAGCCTCAAGCATCTCTTGTAACCAAGATCTTTGCCTGCACCGCATCCTCTGCACCGTGGGCCTTCATACTTTGGTGAGCTGCTCAAGGTCCTCTTGTGACTCCTGTGCCTTTGGCCTGTGGGTCCTCTTGAGGGTCTTCTTTGGCTTCAGTTGGCTCCTCTGCTTGCTTGGGGCCTGCTCTGACTTACCTGCTCATGGTGAGTCACTTGGACCTTGCTGATCCCGACACTGCTACGTTTGTTGCGGTTGCCAAGGTTTGTTGGTGCTACTGACGGACACCGCCCCCCTGGTTCTTGACATTCGACGTGGGACAGCTCGTGTTCGGCTCCTGGTCTTCCACAGCTTTGCCTGGTCCGCACAGCAGCAGCTCCAAGGGCATCGTCAACTCTCCTGCATCTCCGACCACAGTGGCCATTCGTCTTCCATGCCTCCTGTTCACTCCTGAGTGGCATAGACTCTATTCGCTCTGGTTGCAGGTACCTCTCATCTTGAATCCACCTTTGGGTTCACTGAAGTCCTCCATTGTGGTCTACGCCAGTATTCCGACGTCACTTGGCACCTATGCATCCGGCTCTGCTGGTGTAGGTATCCTGGTTCCCAAGGTATCCACGGGTGGGGTGACTCTCCAACCTTTCATCTTCCACAGAGTTTCTTCAGAGTCCTCTGGGAAGGGTCCTTCTTCTTAAAAACTGCAACCGCGACTTACCTATTGACTTGTATTGAGCACGCAGTCGTGTTCCCTCTGTGCACACGGCCTCCGTGGGGTTCCTGGGTACTTACATTGGGTGGTTCCTTGGGTCCTCGGCTCTTCTACGTTTTCTGGGTCCAGTCACGACTTAAGTCGTGGTTTGCATTCCACTTTATTAGTATATGGTTTGGTCTCCCCCTTAGACCACAGTGTATTTGTGCTACTTATGTGTTCTGTTACTAAAGTATTGTGGGTATTGTGATTGTATCTCCGGGTAGGAGATATTGCAATGTGTTAGTGAGTGTTTATAATAAATACATAATTTGATAACTACACTGTGTGGTTCTTTTTCACTTAACCTACACTATGTGATTAGTACTGGTAAAACAAGCTGAACTACACAAGAAGAACAGTCACCCAGGCCCTCGTCAGTAGCAGACTGGACTATGGGAACGCCCTCTACGCGGGAGCCCCGGCCAAGCTCATCAAGCGACTGCAACGCATACAAAACGCCTCCGCACGACTGATCCTCGACGTACCACGCCACAGCCACATCACCCCCACTTGAGGAACCTGCACTGGCTCCCCGTCGACAGGAGGATCACCTTCAAACTCCTCACCCATGCACACAAGGCACTCCACAAAACTGGCCCAGCCTACCTCAACAGACGGCTCTTCTTCTACGTCCCCAACCGCCAGCTCCGCTCCGCCGACCTCTCCCTCGCCACCGTCCCCCGCATTCGAAGAACAACCACCGGCGGCAGATCCTTCTCACACCTCGCCGCCAAGACCTGGAACACCCTTCCACTAAGCCTACGAAAGACCCAAGACCTGCTGACCTTCAGGAGGCTACTCAAGACCTGGCTGTTCGACCAGTAGCAGCATCCCCCCCCCTTCCCTCTCCCCAGCGCCTTGAGACCCTCGCGGGTAAGTAGTGCGCTCTACAAATTCTGTGATTGATTGATTGCTCTCCACATCTACAACTTAGAGAGCTTTCTAAGGTTGTCTAAGACCACTAAAATCACTGTAAGGGTTGTCTGGATTAGTGCAGGGTGCTACACTTACTTAAGTGAGCACCATATACTAAACCGGCCTCCTACAATGTGTATCAGCATTAATCATTCTCTTGTCTTTGTCCCTCCAGCTGCATTAAACTTCATGCCAACACTAACACGCCAGGCCCAACTTGACCACAGTGGGACCCTATCACATAAATGTGGGTCCAGGCATGTGGCCTTGGATAACAACTCTACTATTTACCTTGTCGTTATTAAAAAGTATTTTTCTGCATGGAAGTGACGCATGGTCATGCAAAAACCATTTTAAATGTTCTGTCTTACGCTTGCAGGCATAATATATCCTTGTATTGTTTTGCAGCGCACTGGTTTGCCAAAGGATGGAGTGGGTGCAATAGGATACAATTGCTCAATTTTTATAAAGTCAAAGGGAGGCTTGCACCAGAAGACAGCTGACGTGAGGACAAGTGGCACACACAAAGAAAGGATGGGGTAGATGCCTATCCAAAGATCTGTGTTGAGGGAAATAGCATTTGGGAGACCAAGCAATTGAATAACAGTACATCATTAGAGACAAAGAATCAAAGTGGAAATGAAAGTAATAATGAATGAAAGTTTCCATTGTTGGTTTAGTAGGTCTTTAAGTGGGAATGTGGCTGGCAGGTCTCCAGCAACAAAACTGGCCTACACAGCACCAAAACCACCCCTCACCCTGCCAGGTCACCAAAATGTCCGGTAGCTAGTCTGGCACTGCCTTCAATACAGGACCCCAGAAGTGACTCCAATGGTCAGTTAGCTGACCTTCTGTTTTAGCTACAGGGCTACAACAAGCTTCCAGAAACCTTTTTCTGATTTCCAATTGACCAGTCCAACCGGACCCGACCTAGTCTCCTCTGTGGCCTCTGAGGGAGTGAGTCCTGACCCCCAAGTATTGTCCCCGAGGTTCTGGACCCTTGGCTGTGGTCAGAGTGTATACTTCTCCCTTCCTAACTGAATGCTTCCCTGGACTTGATGCCAAGCATCGATGCTGACAACCCTAGTCAATGGCTTCACCGAATTCGACACTGAGCAGCACACGATCAATGGCTTTCCCAGACTCCACACCAAGCAGCACCTGATCAACAGTTTCACTGGATTCGGCACCGTACATCATCCGAGCAACACAGACAGCCTTTGTTAATGGCACATCAGCCCGATACTGTGCAGCTTCTGAGACCTCATGCAGCAGCTCACCGTCGTCATCAAGCTCTTATTCAGACCCAGTCAGCTGAATGGTCCCACTGAAGACTTTCTACTTTCATACATTTTCTAAGTGAGAAGGTAACTTTGTAGCCTGCATGAACCTGTTCCTAGTATCTGACCTGCGTTCAATCGCGGCCTGCCTTAAATCTTACCCTTGTTCCGGTCCAGCATGACTATTTGCCTGCAGATGGTGCTTAGTGCTTTTTGGTGCTATTTTTTAAACCTCTAAAAAAATGTTAACTTCAGCTCAACTAACTAGATTTTTGTCATTTCTGTGAAATTTCATTTAGTATTATTTTCACCAGTTTCTAAAATTGGTTTGGTATTTTTTGTGTGCTATGTTTTTACTTTACTACTGTAAGAGTTCTGCATAATTTCTACACACATTGCCTCTAAGTTACGCCTTGCTGCCCTGTGCCAGAGCTACCAGGTGAGTTGAGCAGTTTTATTTAGTGACTTTTGTGATTCACCCTCATAAGGACTGTGATTATTTTTTAAGGTGGGTTCTTTTTCCCCTCAACTAATACTCCAATTTCTTACATAACTGCTAAAATGTATATCTACCTTTTGTTGGGTCGAGGTGCAACTAATCCCTCAAAAGGCATAATTAGTATCATGCAGCCAAAGCGTGGTCAGAGTGCTGTCTGCTTGTCTGTATTGGGGGAATCAGTCGTAGGATTCAGTAATAATGATGCCATTGTTTGACATGAGATTTAATCGTGCAGCGGCCAGTGCGTTACTTACTGGACCATGTTATGCATACTGTGCCAAGAGTATTGCACATATAAAATATTTTCCATATTTTGAAGAAATTGCATCTTTATGACAGCTTCTGCAGAACTGCCCCATTGCCCATTGTTTAACTAGAAACCTCTTCATGAAAACTAAAGCAAAACCTTATTGTTCAAATTGCAATATATGCCCATTCATAGCTGAACATTAGAAGTTGCAGGAGTCGCTTCAAACACCCCTGAGCTTGTTTTTGGCCATTTTTCAACTAGCAGCCTACCTGTGAAACCACCTTCCTGCACAAAAGCAATCATTAATGGCATTTTCCTCTTTTGAAGCGTGCTGCAGAATGCAGCACGCATTGAAAGATTAAAAACGAGGAGAAATAAAAGTATTTCTCCAAGTTGTGCAATTCCAATGCCTCCACTGGGGAGGTGTAGAATTCTGACATATTCCCAGTTTTACAAAATGTTGTAAATCTGGGAATGCGTCAAGTTCCATGGATGTTGCATGGGAACACCCACGCAGAGTAATGCATGAAAGGGCCCATATTTACAAGGCCAGGAAAAGTCACGCAGGGTGACTTTACGTGGTCTTGTAAATATGGGCAAGCCCATTGCACCGCCGGTGCGTCAAAAGAACTGACACACCGGCGGCGCTATCGGCTTGTAAATAAGCACCATTATTCTTAACTTCATAATGAAATAGTTTGTTCTTTTAATGAAGACATTGTCATCCAGTATTCACTTAGGGGCCCATTACGATGGCGGGCGGAAGCACTACCGCCGTGCTGGCGGATGCAAAAACCACCAGTTACCGCCGGCACGCAGCAGTCCACACGCCCGCCCAATTACGATGCGAAAAGCAGGCCAAACACCGCCGGCAAGCCAGCAACACCGTCCGCCATCAAAGTGCGCCCGCACACGTAGCGGCGCAGCACAACTGACACACACCGTCCGACGAAACACGTCCCGCCCGGCGCATAAATTACGATGCCGCAAACAAACGGCTCCCACGGCAAAGAGACACCGCACGTGAAAGAGAGGCGGAAACACGGACGCAGAGCACGGACAACGAAGAAGCGGCACCCCGGGCATGAATCCAGCACTGCAGGCCCTTCCCATGCTTCTGCTGATGCACCACCAAGGACGCAACGTACCGCGGAGACGCAGGTAGGCACACACACAACAAGTGCACGCAAACAGCGCACACAGTGCAAGGGCGGATAAAGCGGACAACCCCCCACCAGCGCGTGCACACTACACATCCACCATTGCATCCACATATGACACACAGGCCAAATCCTAACATCGCGGAACACATGTGTACACACCACCTGGGACTAGGAACCAACCACCCCGTCACGGCCCCAAAGCGCCGATGACGCCGCCACACATGCGCACAACGCAGAGGCCAACCGCAGCGCCATGCATGCGTCGCACACAGACACAGGGACACAACCAAGCAGCACACACACCAGCCCCACCCCGAACGCACATGACACGTGACAGGCCTGCCACAGACATGTCCCCAACGCCCAATTCACGGACAACACCCAACGCCACACAACCGACGCACACATGTCAGTTAAGTCACGCAACAGCAGGACACACCCCAGTGTAACAAACATGGCGAAGCACACAGCGGCGGCAACACCAACTAGGAGAAGCAGGGCCCCTTCGGGAAGAGGAACGCCAGTACCACACTGAAAAACCCATACCACCCTGCACATATGAACAAGACACATGAAACGGAACACCAAAGAGCCCGGGGACCGACAACAGGTGGCCCAAGATTTACATCCACACACAAGGCCCAACGCAGAGCGGAAAGGCAGCCTGCCGCCCACACAAGGGAGAGCAGACAGCACTGAATGACCTTCCATTCCAACACCGAAACCACAGCCCTACGACAGAAGCCGGTGAATACAGCCATTGTCCAAGAATAGACCAACACAGGCATGCCGAGGAGACCGACCACACGGCAGATAGCGCATATCACAGAAGCACACAACGGACGGGGAGGAAAGAAGAAAACACTCCCCCATGTCGGCCACATGCAAGTTAATTGGAAGGAGTCACACAGCACCGACCTTGAACTGTCTGAGAAGCATGTGGGAAGAGGGCCCGTGTCCTCCAAACAAGCCAACAGAACACAAGTCCTGTCTCCCCACGACTACACAGAGCTCACAGCAACCCCGGAGCGTGCACATTGCAGACTGCACACACAGCCGGAGCACGCCACCTCTACGAACCGCTGCGAAATGGCAACCGCAACACACCTACCCAACTACGCCGAAGAGCTCAAGCTGTACCAAACCAGCACGATACATACATTGGGATGCGATCTCCTGTCCCTGCTGAACGTAAGTTACCGACTGACTTACCGCATCACATTGTTCAGCTGCGTCATGCCCGTCTTCTACTGTCGGAGGTGTCCCTACCAGCATCCCGTCGAGATATGCCTCTCCAACCCGGCATGTCTGAAGGCGGACCTGCTACCACTACTCCTCCCTCTGGACGCACACGACAGGGCCTGCTCTGCCTATGGGGGCATGGCGTATGTGGCCAACATCGCACGCGCACTGAAATGGAACCACTGTGCCTCCACACGACGGATCATCGAGAACAGCTACATCGAATGTCACCCAGCATGCCCCATCATGGTCCTCCAAGGGACAACCTACGAACAACACCTTGACAGCCACCATCCGCTTCATTGGCTGGCAAACATGTACACCACCAATGACATGGAAGCCCTGCTGGACGGCATCGCATACCTGTCAACCTGTAAATACGTCGGACCACAACGCAGGTTCCCCGAGTGACCTATGATGTCCAACCCCGCACCCATGCTCAGCTTCCGCACGGACTGGCCAGTCACCACCACAACAGCCATACCAAACGACCGGCAACTGTAACCACACCATCAACGACATCGCCATGACATCGGATATGACCGGGACATGCACACTGTTCCCCATCACATCCAGGAACACCGCATGCATCGTGGGAGGCAGTGGCATGGGCTCTGTGCATCGCACCCACATGGACGGAACTGCACGAACAACCAGGACACAACATGGATCCAGCGCCCATGGACACACACACCGCTCAGTGGACATGAATAGGTCGCCTGGAGTCTGTGGGTGCTGCACCCCTCCCACCCCCGCCCCGGGAATCCCATACCAGGACCTTTGCATGGACGACAAGTGCATACAACAACAACACGACCCCAGTGACTGTGACATGTCCAGTAACCACCACAGTGCAACAACAAGTGGCACGCCGCTGCATGCACACAAGCACATGCCCTGATGTCATCTCACATGCACGCCTGCATGAGGAACAACCGCAGCAAACCTGTCACATGGAACTGAGATGGACTGTGCCCATGATGCCGAGCGGTCTGGTAGGCTACATGTATACCGTCTGTGTCAAAGTCCGCAGCTCCGCAGCTATACGTAAATGTACATTAGCACAGCCTTGGCCAAGCAGATGTAACCCCACACCCTATCCCATTTGTAATCATGCTCAGTATATCCTCAACATGTATTCCGCTGCCAGTAGTGTCCACTATACTGCATCACAGAGGACAGAAGACTCAATATAATGTTTGAAACCAGAACTGTCTCCGCTGACTCATTTCACAAGTACGAATGAGAGAGGATGAGAGTATGTGAAGTACACGGCAGTCGTGACATGACCATGTAGTCCACTGGTATTGGATGTCAACGCAAATGAGTAGCACTACTGTGGAAGACACACATGTGTCGTGTGAAGTCGTATGGACGCAGTGCTCAGGTGGGTGGGTGCGACGGGTAGATGCGCACATGCCAAGTTGGAGCACGCCGTGTTGGGAGGGCTCATGAACAGTACACCACCGCTTCCCTGGGCATTGTGAGAGGACACCTGTCGGGGGAGTGAACACGTGTGTGCACAGCAGCCGGGCACACGTACAAAGCGGTACCAGGCGCACCTCAGCCCACCCTCTGTGGACAAGCTGGATCCTGTTGTGCGCCCGCCATGCCCCTTGACAAGGCACACACAGCCCCAGTCGACCAGGTGTAACCCCAACATAGTCAATCCGCACAGGCGATACAGGGCACGGGATGGCAGTGGAGCATGGTGTGTGAGAGGTCTCCTCGCGCTCCTCCTGGTCATATCACGCAGGCAATAGAACCTCAACGTCCAGCATGGCAAAAAGTCAAATGGAAGTGTAGGGGGACGCACCACAGCACGAGCAGCACTGACGTCACGGGAGGTGGCTCGCACCATCCCATCCATTGCCCATCATACCAACCACGCCACATGCCATTGCGACTAAGTGCAAGCGCGTCCGCCACCACCCCTGAGCCCTCCCCAGAGAGGCCAAAGAGTGAATGTGTGGGCCATCAGCCACAGACGGACGCGGCATGGCCGCAAGGGCAGCCACAGCCACTGGGTGTCGCAGGTGGCGGATCCGGAAGGCGAAGACTGTGATGCATAGTCCATGCAGGCCGGGTCTCCATTTGGGGCACCACGCAGGTGGACGGCGTCCCGCCACACATCATACCCTGAGACAGCCCACTCGTGCAACTGGACCCACACATACACTCCTTGCCCTCTCTGGTGCGAGCTTGGGGCTGCCTGTGCAAGCGCTAGCCTCGCAGGTGAGCATGCATATTGGGGGGCGAGGGAGGACATGAGGGCTGGGGCGAAGATGACTGTATCACTGTCAGTTAGTACAAGGGATGACCCAGATGTGGAAAGGAAGAGACGTGTCCCGTGTGTACTGCAACTAGTCGCCAATCCAACTACCCCCCATGTCCGGAATGTAAGCCCGCACCTAGGCCCGCCCATCCGCCACATCGAACATACCACCAGCACGACAACCTTCCCATTCGAAACACTGACTGGGGGTGGCGACCAGTGAACAATCATGTGTAGCCTACCCACGCGTACATGTGGGCCCTCCATGATCCATGTCACCTGCGGCAAAGACATGACATGCGCAATGAGGGAAGTGAGGAGAGCTGTCCGCCCCACGCGCAGAAGGTGCATCAGCTCCACAGACCCAGCAGCGAGTCCAGCAGGGGTCACATGTGCAGGGGCAGCTGTGCCTGGTGTGAAGGCACATGCATATAGACAGCACATCGACCAATGTGTAGTCTGCCCACATCCACAGTCCATCATCATGCGGACATAGGAATTGAACACAGGGCAACACATCTTAGCTGGTGCACCCACCGTGACCAACAATGCGCAATCATCGACGTACCCGCCCTGTGCATGGCCCCCACCCAACGGAGGCACATCCAGTGCCACCATCCCACACACACAAGCCTTCCACGGAACATGCTGTGTCCAATGGTCAGTACAGAGTCAGCGCCCATCTGGTGGATCCTGAACAGGAGACACATGCACACACATGCCAGCTCCCACTATGTACGACTGCCACCTGGCACGTGCAATGTAACCTCTCACCTGTGACGTGTGACTGCAAGCACACAGCCGTCTTGGCATGGGGCTGTCAATATGGACACCAGTCAATGTTTCGGGAGCTGTGATCCGTACAGTGCTGTACATAGGGTGCAGTGCTGACACCTACTACTGTCTCATATCCCCTCGTGCCACAGGTCCCACTTGTATTGGCCGCTCAGCCCGTGCCCACATCGTCGTCGCCGTGTGCCATACTCATCCAGCCTCGGAAGCAGTACCATGCTCAGCAGACACTCATGTTGCCGTGGCGTAGCCGCTTGACGAATATGCAGTCAGTCCCCATCAGCACGCCCCGCAAGTCATTGGGGCCTAGATCCCCATGTGCATGCACATGGCAGTGGTATGTCTCACTTGCCATTGCCATTGTTGGGAGACCTGTGTAAGTGTATTGTGGCCGTGCCGTCCCAGCTTGACAGCTGGGCTGTGGCCCATGTGCTTGCTCAGTCATGTCAGTGATGTGTATGCGAAATTGCTATGTGCCGTGTTGCTTTGACATGTGTCCTCTGCCATTTAACCCAGGCGGAGACCGAACATTGACCGCCCATACCAATTGCTGGCGGACATGGACGATACAGAGGTAATCAGGAAGTTTCGGCTGGACAGGCCAACTCTGCATCGACTGTGTGCCATGTTAGAGCCCCATCTCCGTCCCCGCAGGGTGTATCCGACTGCTGTCACCCCCACGGCTAAGGTGATGGCCGCCATGCATTTCTTCGCCACTGGGTCATTCCAGCACACAGTGGGCAGTGGAGGAGGGATGTCCCAGCCCATGTTCAGCAAGGTGCTGAGGGATGTACTGGCAGCCATGATGCTGTACCGGAACAGGTACATCAGATTCCCCAGGGCTCGTGAATTGGCGGCAGTGAAGGGTGCATTCTATGCCCTTGGCAGAATCCCACACGTCGTGGGAGCCATTGACTGCACTCATGTTGGCCTTGTTCCACCACAGGCCACTGAGCACCTGTACCGCAACAGGAAGCACACGCACTCCCTGAATGTGCAAGTGGTGTGCCTTGCGGACATGGTGATCACCCACGTGTGTGCAAAGTTTCCAGGCTCGGCCCATGACGCACACATAATGCGCAACAGCATCTTGCCACGACTGATGGCCAATCTGCAACAGGATCGTGGCTGTATTGTCGGTGAGTATGTGGAGTGGTGTAGCGTGCTGGTTGTGCGATGCTGTCCCCTGTCCAGTTGGAATAGCAACGGTTCTCTGTGTCCCTCACACCCAGGTGACTCTGCGTATCCGAATGGGGCATGGCTGCTCAGTCCATTGAGGAATCCTCGCACCCCAGCAGACGATCGATACAATGAGGCACATGGGAGGACCAGACGTGTGGTCGAGCGTACCTTTGGCCTCCTCAAGTCCAGGTTCAGGTGCCTGGACCGCACCGGGGTGCACTGGCGTACTCCCCACAGAAGGTGTGCCAGATAGTGGTGGCGTGCTGCATGCTGCACAATCTGGCCATTCGGAAGCAGATCCCCCTCATTGTGGATGACGGAGATCAACCAGGGCCCCAGCCCGCAGACCAGGACAGCTCGAGTGAGGTGGACAGCGGAGAGGAGGAAGCTGGGAATGTGCGCCAGCAGCTCATCGCCCGCTACTTCACTTGACGGTGAGTGTCCATGTACGACGGATGATGTGTCTGTATCTATGCAGGTGTGTGTGTGCTGTGTCAGGGTGGCCGTATGTTCACTGCGTGCAGTGTGTCAACGCTCCATGGCCAGGGTAGTATGCCACTGTTGGTGACTGTGGCATTGTGCCCTATTGCTCTGTGCGATGTGTGTACATTGCTTGTAGTTGTTGACATGTACTGTGTGATGGGTGTGTGACACACTCATTGAATGTGCTCCTGTTCTGTCTCCCACCCCTAGGTCCCTACAGGCCCTCCGGATTCCATTTCCATGCCACGCATCAGGTGCCTTTCCGCCCAAGGTGGCCGTTGTATTCCGTACAATAAAGACACAGGGCACAAACAGCAGTTAGTGAAAAAGGTGCATTTATTACAAACTGTGACATGTGATTGTGTGTAAGGTGATGACAAAAGTGGTGCGTGCAGTGACAATGAGCTGTCGGTCATGGCTGCGTGATGATCAGGGTGTACCCACTGGTTCTATGTCCATAGTCCAACACACACATGCCATCCAGATGGCTGTGTGGAGTGGGATCGTAGAGCAAGTCAATGCAGTGGCTGGTCAAGGAAGGCTGGCGGAAGGCTGGCTGGCTGCCTCACTTGCGACTGGAGCGTGCGAAGTCCTCCCGGGAGATCTGTTTCCTCTTCGGACGGCCCCTTCCACGTTTGGGAGGGGGTGTGTGGTGGCGACCTGCTGGTGGTGGGTGAGGTGTGCTCACTGGCTGTGGACGCAGGGGAAGTGGACACTGCTGCCCGAGCCTGCGCCCTAGCAGGTGGTGGCGGAGGTGGTGTTGCTGGCCTTGCCTGTGACCCCACCGCCACCACCAGCTGGCCCATGAGGTCCACGAGTTGGTCCATACGGGACACGAATTGGCCCATATGGGCATCCATGGACCTCAGCACCCCCAGCACCTCCCGCGTGTCAGTAGCAGACCTGGCCCATTGTCCTTGGGCCTCTTCATAGGCCCCAAGGACTCTGGCCATTTGAGGCAGGGCATGGCTCCCAGGGGAGGCTGGCGTTTCCCTGACCCTGCTCCTCCTACCAGTCCTGCTGCCACCGGCCTGCCCACTAGCCACATTGCTCACCACGGTCCTCGCTGTGGCTCCCAGGGTGGATCCAGTCGGCCGGGCCACCACCTGCGCTGGGGCTGGTGCCAGCGAAGACGTGGTGGTGGTGGAGGCGGTGGTGGTCGGTGCGGCGATGGTGGCGGTTGCGGCAGTGGTAGTGGCCGCAATGACCGTGGGTGTGGCCGCAACGACAGTGGCAGCAGGGGACTGGGACTGTTCAGCATCCCTGGATGATGGGTTGGTGGGTAGGAGGGGTCCTGGGAGCGGCTGGGCCCTGCCACGCCAGATGGGCCAGCTTGGTGGTCCGTGTCCGAAGAGGTGGACAGATCCTCCAGATCCGTGAGTCCTCGTTGGGGGCTTGTAGGCTGGCTGTGCTGGCTGCTGTCTCCATCCCCAGTGTCCAGCAGTTCGTCACCTGTGGAGAGAATGAGATTTGTTATTGTGTTGCACCTGGCGAAGTATGTATTAGTCGTCTGACATTGGCAGTTCGTGCAATCTCGTACATGGGTTTCCCGGAGGCGAGTGTGTGGCTGTGGCATCTGTAGGTGTGTGTGCTAGGCAATGGGACTGTGTGCTGTGCACATGTGGCATGGGACGGATTGGCCATGCCGATGGGTGTGTTGCTTTGCCCCTACTCATTGTGACTCTGGTGTATGCGGGCTCCTGGCCCATCCTGGGTCTGGTTTGTACTTTGCTTTTGGAGTTCAAATGGAACGCTTAGGAACGCATATGGCAACATGGGGGCCATGCCCCAGATTCGCATTTGGGATGGAATATGCTTTTGGGGTTCAAATGGAACGCTTAGGAACGCATATGGCAACATGGGGGCCATGCCCCAGATTCGCATTTGGGAGGGAATATGCTTTTGGGGTTCAAATGGAACGCTTAGGAACGCATATGGCAACATGGGGGCCATGCCCCAGATTCGCATTTGGGAGGGAATATGCTTTTGGGGTTCAAATGGAACGCTTAGGAACGCATATGGCAACATGGGGGCCATGCCCCAGATTCGCATTTGGGAGGGAATATGCTTTTGGGGTTCAAATGGAACGCTTAGGAACGCATATGGCAACATGGGGGCCATGCCCCAGATTCGCATTTGGGAGGGAATATGCTTTTGGGGTTCAAATGGAACGCTTAGGAACGCATATGGCAACATGGGGGCCATGCCCCAGATTCGCATTTGGGAGGGTATATGCTTTTGGGGTACATGCTGTGAGCCATGGGTGCCGAACGTGACATGTGTTGTGGCAGCATGACAGTGCATGGTTTGAGGTGTGTGCATGCTTGACATGGCCTGCATATTTGCTGTCTGTTGTGGTTACTGGACATGGCATTGGACGCATCGTTATGAGTGAGTGATAGTTGTGTGCCAGCCAACGTATTGCAGTTGTCCCATCTCCTTGGTGTGCGTGCTGCCCTGTGCCATGTGCATCACTGCAGTGCTCGGGGGGTGTGGCCCATGTTGTGTGTTGTTGCTCACAGTGTGTCGTGGCGCTTAATTGACTTCTGGCACATGGTTGGTCATGGGCATGTGTCTTAGCGTGACTGCTGTATGTGTGGCAGCTGTGCGGATGACATGCCTTTCATGAGACTGGGGCTGACGGATGGGATGGATGGTATGTTGTATGTGCATGGTGTGTCTGTGTGTTTGATGGGTTCAGTGGTGTTCGTGTGCATTTATGTTGTTCCGCTCTGTTGCGTCTAGTGTTGTTTGTCTTACATAGGCGTAGTTGTGGGGTGTGTGGTTGACAGGCAGTAGGGGCTACATGGACAGGACTTCAATGGTGTTTCGGTTGTGTGTGATGAGTTGCACAGTGGCTGCCGTGTGGGACTATATTCAGTGTGGCTTGTGCATGCAGACGTGGCTCCTTGGGTGTTGCTATGTCTGTGATGGGTCATGTGGGGTGTGAGTCTGCTGTTCATGTCCGTGTGCACATTGTTCACTTGTTCGTGACGGTGGGCGGTGCTGCGTGTTCGTGTGCTACGTGACATGTCCCATGTGTTGGTGGTGTTATGGTCCTCATGCCTCCAGTAATCCAGCCCTGTCCAGTTTCCCACCTGCAAGTTGTTCGTGCGTGCACTGTACTGGATGCCACATGGCTCTTAGCGGGGGGTGCTCCATGTTGCAGGTCTGTGGGGGTGGGGGGTGTAGTGGGTCGTGGGGGTGGCTGTACACCCACTGACACCGATTGCTGTGGACCGTGATGTCTGCCTTTCGGCTGTCGTTGTGCACTGCGGTGGCTGACACGTGGGTGTGGGGTGTGGGGGATGCTCCTCCTTGCTGTGCTGTGGGACTGGGGCCTGGTGTGTGTTGTACTTGGGCTGTCCACCGTCCCACCCACTGCACTTTGTGTTCCTGCCACTTACCTGTTACTTGTCGGTTGGTGCAGCTGTGCCTGACACATGGGTGTGGGGAGTGCTCCACCTTGTTGGTCTGTGGGAGTGGGGGCCTGGTGGGTGTTGTACTTCAGCTGTCCCCCTCCGACCCACTGCACTTTGTGTTCCTGCCACTTACCTGTTACTTGTCGGTTGGTGCAGCTGTGCCTGACACATGGGTGTGGGGAGTGCTCCACCTTGCTGGTCTGTGGGAGTGGGGGCCTGGTGGGTGTTGTACTTCAGCTGTCCCCCTCCGACCCACTGCACTTTGTGTTCCTGCCACTTACCTGTTACTTGTCGGTTGGTGCAGCTGTGCCTGACACATGGGTGTGGGGAGTGCTCCACCTTGCTGGTCTGTGGGAGTGGGGGCCTGGTGGGTGTTGTACTTCAGCTGTCCCCCTCCGACCCACTGCACTTTGTGTTCCTGCCACTTACCTGTTACTTGTCGGTTAGTGCAGCTGTGGCGGACACATGGGTGTGGTGGGTGCTCGTTGTGGCGCTTCTGGCATATTTGGGGACCTGTTGGTGGTTACGTGGCTGGCTTAGTGTACACATGTCCCCACGCATCTTACAGTTGTTCGGTTTGGGCTGTGTGTGGTAGTGTCTGTTGCATGTGTGTGTGATGTGTTGTGTATTGTGTGCTGGACATGGGGGTGTTTGTCCCTGGGAGCTGTGGCATGGTAGTTGCGCATGTGAGTACATAGCGGTGTGCTGGTATACATTAGTTTGTACTTACCAGCCTCCACTCCCCTGCTAATCCGGCGAGGATCTCCGGATGGATTACGACTCGCACCTTCTCCTCCCACGCTTTGAAGGTCTTAAAGAGCGCGGGATTCCCTCCGCCAGTGACGGCAGCCAGCTCTCTGTTTTTGCCCTCCTTCTTCTTGACCAGGCTCTTTACGTCATTCCAACGTTTGTTAATCTCGACCCTGTTCCTGGGCAGGGTCCCGACTGCATTGACCTGGTCTACGATCCGGGTCCACATTCTGTTTCTGGTGGCTAGTGGTGTGTGCTGGACCATGTTCCCATAGATTTGTGGGTACACCTTGATGATCTCGTCGACCATGACCGTCAGCTCCATGGGCGTGAACTTGGGCATCCTTTGTGGTGCCATGGTGTTTGTGGTGCTGGTGCGGTGTGTGTTGTGTAATGTGCAGGGGTTTGTGGTGCCGGTGTTTGGTGGTGGTGGTGGTGGTTGTGATGTGTGCGTTTCTGTGGTGTGCTGCTGTCCTTGCTGTGTCACTGTGTCCTCTCCTCTCCTCTCTGGTTTGCAATGTAGCAAGGGGTTGTGGTCTGTGGGAGTGCTGCTTTTGTACTCACCTATGTGGGTGTGTCCTCATGGTCTGTTGTTTTCAGGTGTGTTGTGTCTGGGGTTCTGGCCTTTGTATTTTTTGTTTGTCCGGGGGTGTTTTCGGATGTGTACTGTGCTTGTGTATTTGTGCGTGCCTTGCTGTGTGGACTTGTTGGCCATGTTGTGTGCTATTGGTTTTGTGTGCGGATGGTTTCTGTGCAGGTACGTGGGCGCCATGGCTTCTGCCGTGTCGATTCTCATCGGCGTTGTTTGCGCTGGCGGGCGGTATTTTTGTTGTTTTTCCGCGCTCATGGCGGTGCGATCGTAATTTCACGTGCGGTGTGTCGGCCGTGTGGGCGGGCGGTTTTGTGTTGTCGTGCGTGTTTCCGTCCGTGGCGGGCGGTTTGACTCCGACTCGGACGATGGCGGGCGGTATTTTGTATGATTTTTCCGCCGATGGCGGTTTTCAGTTTGTGTACTCATAATGGCGTGGTCGGTGTTCAGGCGGTGTGTGCGGGCGGATTTTTGCCGCTTCCATGCCTGGCGGATTTTTTTACGCCGGGTATCGTAATGTGCCCCTTAATGTCTTTAATAAACCATTCCCTGTTTATAAAAAGCATTTGCACTGCAATAGGTCTCGTATTTGTTAAAGTGAGAGCTGTTGGCGGTGAAAAAAACAATGTTTTTTTTATTTGCAGTGGAGGTATTATATTTGCATAGCACTATTGCCAATGGTATAAAAAAGGAAAAGTAAAAAACACTGTCATATAACGCCAACGGCTCTAACTTTAACAAATGTGAGACCTATTGCATTAGAAATGCAATTGGTCCCGCATTTGTTGGAGTTGGAGTTAGTGGTATTATAAATAAGGGTGGGAGGAGCTCACGGAGTTGCACTACGGGGAATTCAGCAGAGTTGCAAAAAAACTCTGTGGAATTCCGTGGAGCTCCGCTCCGCCCCACGACCAAAGACTGAGAGACATTTCCAACATGTAACTGCAAGTGAGTACAGTATAAAGCGTTTGTAAAAAAAAGACTGTCTCGAGTTTTAACTTGAGGCGCAGCTATGTTTCTCCGTTCTTAACATGTATTTTATTGTGTACTTTCATTGTCCTAGGACCGAAATAAAGTATGTAATTGAATTGAACACCTATGTGTTATTATGGGCTACGCAAATGGATACTTCCCATAGTGACATGACTGAGGTAGCAGTCCTTGATTGGGATCTTTCAGCATATTGGGTTTCCCAGGGAGGTTGTTTTCAATGAGAGCTGTAATTCTATATTGACACAGAGTAGAGATGTGGGGTAAAATAAGTAGCCTGTGCTGTACCATTCTGAGACCGATGGGCTTGTTGAAGTGTTCAAGATGTTAAAAGGCATGGCGGGTACATCAGATGAACCTTGCCAAATCTCCTCCTCCCACATTTGATTTTTGCACATAGGGAGGAGCTTCAGGAAGGACCGTTGTTTATATTCCTTCTTCACCTCTTTGGACACTCAATCTGGGCTACTTTGTCATTGATAAACGGCGCTGGCAAGGAAACCTCACAACTCTCCCTCACCATTTGTTTGTGTATTATGGACCTCACCAATTTAGCCCATATCAATACCCAGGCAAAAACAACCCACTAGGCCAGCCATTGAACTGGATGAAAGAAATGTATGATCATAACGCTATCTGAACAGGTTGCCAGAAAGTCAAGGATGTTCTGATTTTCGAGTTGACAGAGCACAGACCATTTTACATGGAGAAGGTCGACCTCTTACCTTTCAAATGGGTAGTGAACTAATCGATTGGAATGGGGGCCAGAAAAGCATGCTTAAGAGTGTCCCAAGTAGCCGGGCTCAAGCCTGATCACAAGCACACTAACTTAGAGATGTCCTTTGTGGTATCAGAAGATATGAAGGAGGTATATTAACCATTTCCGGTCTGCTCTGTGGAATGGATACAGATGGTTCTGTGAGAGAGGAGACTGATCTTCAATTCAGGTACTGAGGTTACAAGAAGACTGATGAACTTTGCATTGACATCTCTCCTTGCTTTTCTCTCCATCACTTAGGTTAACAAGCAGTATAACATTGAAAAGGACACTGCTGACAGCTTGCTTGTGAAGGCTAAAACGTTCAGGATGAAAGACAACGTCTAGCATTGCATAAAAGTGAAAACTTGTAAGATGACAGGGAACTTGGTGGTCATTGGGTCACCTCAAAATTCCAGCCTGGCTGAATGTTATTGTTTGATTGAAGGCTTTGTGTTGCCTGTAGAGGACTCAACACTGTTGCCAGAATAGAAGCCTACTCATTCCATAGGGTAACACACCTTTTGAAATGTTGGTCTCTATTCAATTACAGAGCACATTCGCACATCAGTTTTATAATAGGCTATTTGCGAAGTACCAGAGAAGACTGTGCTGGATAAAGATCTGCAAGTGGTTTGGTCTGAAGACGACACCTACACCTTTCCAGTGATTGTTCAGTTATGTGCTCACTTTACTGCAAGGAGAAGGTATTGAAATTTGCTGAACCCCCTCCATCCTGCACTTGAAAAAGGAGCTCAAGACCCTTCTAAACTAGCATCACCCTGTCACATTGAAAATCCAGATCACCTGTCTCGACATACCACCCGCCTCATCTCATGTGTCCTTCTTGCCCCTCCACACCATCATTCACCTAACAGTCTTGTCTGACCTGCCTTCTTTCTCTTCCAGTCTTTACCGTCTTGCTGCTTTGTAGCTAAGCATGTTCTAGACATACATGTGGTGCAGCTGTGCTACACTCCAAATGGCCGGAATTGCAGGCAGTGCATGAGCCAAGATCACCACAAAGACTTTGGAATGCCAGGTAGAGAACATGTTTGTGGTGAATTTTGGATACCAATGGGGGGAAGAAAAAAACAACATCTGCCAGTTGTGACCCAAGTAATTATTGATTTGGAATTCCAACCCTCCGCCCCCTCCCTCTTTATTCAAGCCATTGTAAATGAATTCCTGTGTCTCGCTGGGTACTGCAAAGTTTTGTGAAGAACATAGACTCTATAGTAACTCCACTGACAGAACACCTGTCCAATGAGGAGCATCGCAATGCTATATGGAGTGCAGACTACTATAAGGCCTAATTGAAGCAAAAACAAACTCTGTTGTGCCCTATTACTTTGGGTAGTTAGCTTTATTCAGAAGATCATGGTTTATGGATTGGGGGCATCTCTGGTCCAGAAACCTTCCAACATCAAAAGCTGCTGCCTCAAGAACAGACCTTGACAACAACAGTCAAATACGATTTTGTTATTTTCTGGGCCTTTCACAAATTCCAAATATATTTGGTTGAAACTCACACACCGAGGCAGAGCAGATGAGCAGCCTCTGAAATGAAGAAGGATCATAGAGGAAAGAGAAAACAAATCTACCCTGCGGGTTCATCTCACTACAGGGCTTTACATTTTCAATAGAGAGCAAAGCAGAGCCACTCTACAGCAAATTCTCAGCTCAGTGAATAAACGATAACTAATTTTCATTATATTTATACAATACAAAATTAAACTTTCCTACCAGAGACAAACAAAAAATGTGTAAAATTATTTAGGGCCAAAGAGCTTAGTCAGGGCCAGACTGGGGAACCCAAACCAGCCCTAGCAAAAAGGCTCAAACCAGACCCGCTCGCTTTGTCTACTCACTCTATTTCCCACTTTCCTCCAATCCTCCATTCTCTCTGATCGCTTTCTCACTACTTCACACCCCCAATTCCCTCTCTTGATACCTCACCGTGCATGCTGCAGTCAACCTCTGAAGTTGGGGAAAGTGACAGACACACGAACATCCCCTGCCCTACAAACCGGCCTACAGAGAAAATGCCGGTATAATAAAATGCTTGTCCTGCCTGGCTTACATGTGCAATGGGATGACCCTCCCAAAAAAAAAAAAAAAAGGCGCTGGGGAGCCAGATGTATTTGTTAATTCTATTCCGATCTGGATGATCAATGCTCACCAATGGTTTGTGTGGCGATTACTCATTACAATTTCATCCAACACAAACAAGGACACATTCAAACTATGGATGACGCTGCATCAGCTCTAAAAACAAATTGCTAGCAATTGTAAACTCGTTACTTTATATGGTGAACGCACTCAAAACCAGATAGTTATGCACACTTCTAACCAAACTGAGCGAGAAAGACTTTGGGTGAATGGAGAGTGTAATCCTAAAGACGCTCGCAAAGGTAAAAGAATGCAGAGCCATCTACCCCACGCACCAAAGCGGTACTGTATGGGGGAAATAAAGTGGAGCACGAAGTACAGGACACATCTGCAGAATAGAAAAGGATCCAACCGGGAGTGGTGTGTACATGAGGACAGAATAACACAGTGATAATATAACTGGTTACAGATGTGGTTGCTTTAAACACTGGCACGGTTAGGACATTTTTCAAACCGAGCAAACGTTCAGAATGTAGCATAGGTTGGGGATTTTGAGAGTGTGTGCAAGAAAAATAATTTCCCACCTCCTCCTGCAGTTCAACGTGCTTATTCGGATAAAGAAATCCCTTCTCCCACCAGGCACACACTTCTGCACACTGAGAGGAGTGGTCTGCCACATGGCTCGAGGGTTTGGAGTTGGAAACCTAGGAGCTTGCTGGGAATGAGGAAAGATGGTGGCAAGACAGAGTGGCAGGGAGGAGGGGACGAGGGGAGCAGACCTACCAACTTAAAACAAGCGCGCGCGCCTCGCACGGCAGCAGGGGGAGGGGGAGAGGAGGGAGCCTGCGCGATTCACTTGCGGGAGCGAGCGGCGCCAGGAGCGATAATTGCTACCATATTGCGCCGCTTGCTCCCGCAAGTGAATTGCCAAACGTGCACGCGTTGCCGTTGAAGGCAATGGAACGCGTGCACGTTTTTGGCTGAAAAGCCGAATCGATCGCAAAAGTTTTTTTTTCCTATGCAGCGCAGGCGCGCTGCGTAGGCGAGACCTAAACAGATGTCTAACATCACTGTAGCGGGGCTCTGTGCACGCACGAGCCTCCTGGGAGGAGTATGTACAGATCTTCATGGACTCTAAGGGGCCGATCCCGATCTCGGCCGGTAGGGCACCTAACAGTATTTGTCCGGAAAAAAACCCAGCCGAATGCGTGTTTCCCGACCGATTCGTACACCCGTCCGGACGAACAAGTACGATGCGTATAACAACCCATTTCCCGAGCGAGCCGTACTCACCCAATCCAGCTCCTGTTCCCCGCCCGAGCCGGATCCGTAAACGCCGAATCGAGTCGCACGGAACCAAATACACAGCACCTTCCGGCCGGACTAGTACGATGTGCGCTCCGTACGCGCCGAACCAGTCGCTACGTCCGGCACGTTTCAGCATCCGGGAGAGCCGCACATAAGCTCCGTTTCGCGCCACAAGACGATCCACAGCTACGAGACGAACAAGCCAGCGACGAGTACGAGTCGAAGTCACGAGAAACCCGAACAAGACGACCCAACCATGAATCCCATCGCGCAGGTCCTACCTATACTCTACATCTATTACCGGGACCGGTACGGACGCGTACGGCGCAGACGGTAAGTCAAACACCAACAATACAAACAAACTACACGTACCCAAAATATGTCACACACACATAGGGATGCACAAATGACGTACACTAGCAACAGCACAACCATAGGGGTGGGATGGGCATCACCAATGCCACACACACCCATAGGGGATGGATGCCTACCACTACCACCACCCCTACTCAGGGGGGCTGGATGTCTGCCACTACCACCACCCCTACTCAGGGGGTGATGGATGCCTACCACTACCACCACCCCTACCCAGGGGGGGCTGGATGCCTACCACTACCACCACCCCTACTCATGGGGGCCTGGATGCCTATCACTACTACCATCCCCACCCATAGGGGGATGGATGCCTACCACTACCACCACCCCTACTCATGGGGGCTGGATGCCTGCCACTACTACCATCCCCACCCATAGGGGATGGATGCCTACCACTACCACCACCCCTACTCAGGGGGCTGGATGCCTGCCACTACCACCACCCCTACTCAGGGGGGGCTGGATGCCTGCCACTACCACCACCCCTACTCAGGGGGGGCTGGATGCCTACCACTACCACCACCCCTACTCATGGTGGCCTGGATGCCTGTCACCACTACCATCCCCACCCATAGGGGGATGGATGCCTACCACTACCACCACCCCTACTCATGGGGGCCTGGATGCCTGTCACTACTACCATCCCCACCCATAGGGGGATGGATGCCTACCACTACCACCACCCCTACTCAGGGGGCTGGATGCCTGCCACTACCACCACCCCTACTCAGGGGGCTGGATGCCTGCCACTACCACCACCCCTATTCAGGGGGCTGGATGCCTGCCACTACCACCACCCCTACTCAGGGGGCTGGATACCTACCACTACCACCACCCCTACTCAGGGGGCTGGATGCCTACCACTACCACCACCCCTACCCAGGGGGGCTGGATGCCTACCACTACCACCACCCCTACTCAGGGGGCTGGATGCCTGCCACTACCACCACCCCTACTCAGGGGGGGCTGGATGCCTGTCACTACTACCATCCCCACCCATAGGGGGATGGATGCCTATCACTACCACCACCCCTACTCAGGGGGCTGGATGCCTGCCACTACCACCACCCCTACTCAGGGGGCTGGATGCCTGCCACTACCACCACCCCTACTCAGGGGGCTGGATGCCTACCACTACCACCACCCCTACCCAGGGGGCTGGATGCCTACCACTACCACCACCCCTACCCAGGGGGCTGGATGCCTACCATTACCACCACCCCTACTCAGGGGGGGCTGGATGCCTGCCACTACCACCACCCCTACTCAGGGGGGCTGGATGCCTGCCACTACCACCACCCCTACTCAGGGGGGGCTGGATGCCTACCACTACCACCACCCCTACTCATGGGGGCCTGGATGCCTGTCACCACTACCATCCCCACCCATAGGGGGATGGATGCCTACCACTACCACCACCCCTACTCATGGGGGCCTGGATGCCTGTCACTACTACCATCCCCACCCATAGGGGGATGGATGCCTGCCACTACCACCACCCCTACTCATAGGACGGGTAATGCATGACACAACCAGCATACTCCCACATAAGGAATGACAGAAAATTACATCCCCCAACACCATGACAAGCGTGTGTAGTCTGTGTCAAATGCCTACAACACTGAACATGACATTGAACATACAATGTGACCCACTATCACATGTGTCACACATAAATGTGTGTGGCCTCCACAATGCAAGCAGACCATGACCACTGTGGCCATGGGGTCGAACACCCCATCATCACAGTGACCAAAAGGTAAGTGTGGGGTCCATAGCTGATGCACCTCTTGAACAGTGTGGCCATGGGGCCTAAAGCCCCATCACCACAGTGACCAAAAGGTAAGTGTGGGGTCCATAGCTGATGCACCTCTTGAACAGTGTGGCCATGGGGCCTAAAGCCCCATCACCACAGTGACCAAAAGGTAAGTGTGGGGTCCATAGCTGATGCACCTTCTTGAACAGTGTGGCCATGGGGCCTAAAGCCCCATCACCACAGTGACCAAAAGGTAAGTGTGGGGTCCATAGCTGATGCACCTCTTGAACAGTGTGGCCATGGGGCCTAAAGCCCCATCACCACAGTGACCAAAAGGTAAGTGTGGGGTCCAAAGCTGATGCACCTCTTGAACAGTGTGGCCATGGGGCCTAAAGCCCCATCACCACGGTGATCATAAGGTAAGTGTAGTCATGGTAAAAGCTGCGAAAGCCAAACTGTATGGATGAATCCTGGTCACACAACAACAAACACATCAGTGGCATAGTAGTGCTTGTGTCCCATAGCAACATAGATTGGGTGGGGCAAACAGTGCAATGTCACAGAAACATCGTTTTGGCCATGTGCATACAAACATCACCCATGGGGGACCACATTGTCAATATTCACAAATAACACAATGACAGAAGTGACCATCATAATGCTGAGCCACATATCTGCACCAATGGACACACAAATGTAGATATCCTGTGGAGACTGTCGATGTCAGGTGAACAAATACCATACCATGGCATCAATGGGACATACAAACCATGATCACTGTGCTGACTGATGACCTAGGAGTCCCAGGGACAGCTGGGGAAACCAAACAAACAACATACAGACAATGGCACACTACAGAAATGCCAATGCAGTGGTGCAAATGCACAAACACAAACAGGCAGACTCACACTGCATTTCAAACACAACAGGTGATGGGGTGTGTGCCAGTGTCCCCAGGCAACCACACAACACATGAGGAGGCCTGAACTCCAATCACACAGATGTGTATACAGTGCCATACAAAAGTTACTCATGGATCGGATACCCCTATGTGGGCAATCAGGCATCGTCAGCTGAGAGGGAGGCCAAATTACACATGTCACACAAGCTTGTAGGAACAGCAACTAACACAGCAAGAGACAGACCCACCACAGCACTACCCCCAGGGACCCCACATTGTGCTGACACTAGCCTGCATGATAATCCCACTGTGATGACAAAGGTAGATGTCGTTCACACTGTGAACCACAGCCATGTGTCCTGAGCAACAAATTACCATCACACCTACACAAGCTCCAATCAATCAGCATGGCCTGCCAGACAAGGCCAATATGGAGGTAGGGGTCTAGCCGTGCAACAACTCACATTTGCACACTCAACACCACACACCCTGATCTCCACCAATGTGCAGCAGTGAAGCTCACATGGACTGGTGACAGTGCACATGCACCCATGACAATTCCAGGGGTGGTGGGGGAACTAAGGTGCAGATACCCATCACACATGGCCAGTCAATAAGACTCGTCAATGTCTGACACACAGCACAGTACGCCGTACATGGGCATGATGTGAAATCCACCACAATCAATGGGATCCTGGCCATAGTCACACACCTACGAAGAAGCCAAGGTGACACACAAAGAACACACGTACACAACTTCCAACATTGCAGCTCTGACCCGGAGGAGTGGCAGCAGTCACACACACACCGTGTCACAATCACTGAAAGCTACCACAAACTGAAATTCACATGACTTGTGTAAACAACAAGTGCCAAGGGGAATCCAGAATGTGTCCCATCACCATTTGCCCACATCCCCAGCCCTGACAACAAAGGCAACCTGGGATGACAACCTCATGAACATTAGTTTGCCATGCAACCACATCACAGAGAAACCAGGTCCAAGATGCTGGATGAACACAGACCAACTCTGCAAGCAACACAAATAGGAACATCCCTAGGGACACAGCCTGTGTAGGAAAAGGGAAGGGAACACGCACAGACATGCTTACACAACACACAACACGGGCACACGCAATGTCACGGGACTACACACTGCCATGAGGGCACTCCACTCCTGTGGAAGGTCCGCTGTGCCAAACCTTGTCTGTGCACGACTCAAACATGTCAGCAGGACACTCCGTCAGTGAGTCAACATCTACAACACACAGAAGGCTCTGCTCACATCAGCCTGGGTACGGGAGTGTCACGTCAGTCATCTGCATACACCCAAAACATGTGTCAAGCCAGTTGCACTGTATACACAGATGAGTCCTTCAACATTGATGTGCAAAACTGCATGTCCAGTGGAGATGGGCACACAGTCAGGGAAATCGGAACATTGAACAGTGGTAAGCCCACCAGATGTGCATCAGTGTAAGACAAAGATGTTCCTTTACAAATGCAAAACGTACATCCCTGTGTCAAATGCTGAACATTACACCCTCAGACTGCAGCAAAGGATGCCATAGATCCAGAGTAGAACAGGACACATATTCCATGGACCACATGGAGTCCATCACAGCAACACTTCATTTTCCTGAACTGAACACTATAACAACTGCAAATGCAGGATGCTACTCATCTACATCATGTACATCAAAAGAAACACCTCAATTAAACAAAAAGAGGCTTTATTCAGCTAATGTAAAATTAAAAGTTGACGTCCAAAAGAAACTAAGGCCAATGGCCAGTCCAAAATCCATGTCCCAACAGGGTGACAAGTGACAACTGGTCACCCATTGCTTGCCTGCACTGGTACGGACAGGGGACATCCCCCTTGGAGGGGCATACAAGGGGCAGGCCAGGCACCGCAGGGACAGGATCAGGGGATGGCAGAGTGAGGCAGTGAAGGGGTGGTGGGTGCAGGAGTGTCACCGGCAACTGCAGTGGAGGTGTCTGACTCAGGGGGGCCAGCACTACCGTGCTACACAAGTCAGTTGGTGTGGGTGCTGCAACCACTGCAGTGGGCTGGTCTGATGTAGTGGACTGGGTCCCCACTGCAGTGCCCAAGTCAGACGGGGTGGTTGTGGACTCCACTGCAGTGCATAACTCCAAGGGAGTGGAAGGGTGGGCAGATGAGGTGGGCAGGACAGAGGGGGGACCCGGTCCCCACACCAGTGGCACTAACAGGCAGAGCGTCTGGGTTGGGTGTGGAAGAGCAAGTGGCAGGGGGAGGGCCTAAGCAGTCTGGGGATGCGGTATCGGTGTGTGGGGAACCTGGGGCAGGGTGTGAGCGGGGGAACCTGTGGAGTGGTGGCCTGGGGGATGGAGGAGAGAGACTGGGTGGTGGAGCTGCGTGGTGGTGGTGGGTCTTGCTCTTCCTGGTCCGGGGGACTTTCGAATGGGGTCCTGTGTCTGCCTGCGCCTGGAGGAGGGTGTCCGGGGGCGAGGGGCACTTCCCTCTGTGTGGGTGGACTTCCTCTTTCCCCGGTATGCTGGATCAGCAGGATTGGAGGGGAAGAGGCCGAGGTCACACAGGAAGAGCTGCTGTGTACGTGGGGTAGCAGGTGAGGCAAGGGAAGGGGTCTTGGAGGGAGAGGATTTGGAGGACTGCGGAGTGACTGTGGATGCCTGTGTGTGTGTGTGTTCCCCATCCTCTGTGTCTGTGGTATCAGTCCCCTGAGGATGCTTGTGTGCACGTCTTGCCTTTCTCTTGGGTGTGTCTGTGCTGCTCGTGTCTGTGTGTTTGGGTGATTGTGCAGGTGTGCATGTGCTTTGGACAGGTAGGGTGGCAGGAAGTGTGGATGGGGCAGAGGTGGGAGGGGTGAGGGACTGTTGGAGGAGGGACACTGCTGCCGTCAGGGAGGAGTCCATGGACCTATTGCTCCTCTGTAGGGCAGACATACCCGTCGAGATGCCCTCCATGAACGACACCAGCTGTGTCTACAGAGTGGTGTGTGCATGGAGGACAGTCAGCATTGCTGTCTGCCCTACATGGAGCTGCCGAAGGAGGTACACAGACTCCTCACTCAGGGCAGCAGGGGACACAGGGGCAGGGGGTGTGCAGTGCCTGGCATGAAGGAGACACTCCCGAGCACGGGAGCCTCCACGGACCTCAGGAATGGGAGCCAATGGGAGGGCAGTGGTGGTGGTGGCGGGACCAGACAGACTAGCTTGACTTTGGTGGCTGCTGACACCCGCCTCCACAAGGGAGTCATCCTCTGAGCTGCTGTGGTGTCCTCAGCTGAGGTGGATGGTGCTGAGGACTCCTCGGTGTGGCTCCCCTCGCCCTCCGTGACTCTGGGTCCCTCTGACCACTCGTCGGACGCTGACCCAGTCTGGCTCTGCTGCTCCTCCTGGTCCGTGGAGCTGTCCCCTCCTGTGGCCGTGGATGTATCTGCAAACAATTAGGGAAACAGACAAACATCAGTCACCTGCACTGAACGCACACACCACAGTAAGTACAGCACATCACAGAGCCCGCCCAGGCATCCTTAGTTGAACATTGCCTAAAGTCCTCACACAGATTTGTGGAAGCCAATTGTCAGTCTGATGGTCAACCATGGGACTCACACCCCTCCTGCCCTTGCACCCATCTGTCTGGTGCCTGTCTGATGGTAAGACCCCAGTGTGGACACATGCACCACCTACACAGTTGTTGGACATTGCAGGGAACACGGTGAAGTATGTGAACATGCACACAACACATCTCTTGCCACTAAGTCAGTGGAGGTGTCCGGATGAAGGGACGGCCAGAGTCTAAATAGAAATGCATGTGATGCATACCAGCACCACACACCATGATGCACCCATGTCCGGATAGTCAATGCCACAATGGGGTGCATGTTGCACATGTCACTCCCCTGCAGGATCACTCTTAGGAAGTTTAATGCCATGACATAGGCATGCGTGCAAAGTCATACATCACTGTCTCCAGTCACATGGGCATGGCAGCCAGCCAACAACAGTCTGCACTGTGTCACAATCCTAGGACATGGGGAATGCAAGTTATGTAACTGAGAAGTGCACATGTCCATCCCCCAAAAACCACATCATCAGTACTACTACTTGTCCACGTCATACCAATTGGACATATGGGGGACATGAAACACAACTCTCTAAACATGAGCACCTCACAGTGTGCTGTGAATGAGAAACAGCTGCCTGAAAGTCACAGTCTCATACACCTGTGTGCACAGTCAAGTGATCAGACACCTAAAAATCACAGAAGTTTCGTCTATCATGGTCACATCTCCGCTGGCATGCTGAGCCCTAACCGATAAACATACCAGTAGTCCTGACAATGAGGACACAGCACAATGACACAGAGGCAGACACCTGAGGGAACATTTCACTGATCACAACATGCCAGATGGTACACGGGAGTGGGAGTACAGAGTGTATTGTATGCCCTGGAGTAGGCATGACTGTCCAGCTCCACCTGTAAGAGGAATGAGTCCTGGACAGTAGGCATGTGGCTGAGCACGTGTGACACACTTGATACACATACTCCTGAGGCCCAAACATTGTTCCCACCGGCAGCATGGGTGTGTGCCAAATTCCCAGGGACATGTGGTGATTCAGATCATCAAGTGGACCACATATCAAAGTTACACCCAGATTACATGTCAGAACTTAGGCATTGTGTAATCAATTGACCCACACATGAATCCCACAACATAGTCACGGGAACAAATGCTGTCCCCCACCTTGAGCGAAGCTAAATGCAATGACACAGTCCCCAAGTGACACAATTTCCTGACTGTAAGGGCCACACATATGCGTATCAGAGGAGAAGTGGGCATGTCACAAATGAGGGACATGGGTCCTGGACCACATGACTGATGTACTGTGGAAGTTTAACCAAGCCAGAGGAGGGCACATAGCATGTCAGACAAAGTGCACAGTGCAGTCATGGACTCACCCCCTCCTTGCTGCTGTCTGGCCTTCAGCTGCCCATCCAGGTCAGGGAAGACCACCACCAGGATCCGGAGCATGTGGGGGGTTAGGGTCCGGTGTCCGCACCTCCTGTGAGGAGGCGACAGCTTCAGCTGGACCCTTGCGATCCTCCGGGTCCAGCCACAAAGGTCCTGCCACCTCTTCTGGCAGTTGCAGATCCTGCGCCTGTAGACCCCCACGGATCTTACTTTCCGGGCGATGGTCAGCCAGATTTCCTGCTTCTGGTGGGCATCGACCTGTGAGGATGACAAAGTGAAAAAGGACATTACTACACATGCAACATATCCATGCATCACACAGTTGGATATACATGTCTCAATCACAGGGGCATATGATGTACATAGGCAGTGCAACAATGGCTATGAACAGTTTGCCAGCAGTCACTACATGGTGTCATTGCATGGGGAGTAAACCTTTTGGAATGCACTGTTACTGCACTGTACCTGTTCAGTGCATGTAACTACACACTTTGGGCTGTGACAACTACTCAGTGAGCATGCTAGCCAGTGGTGTGCACACTGTAAGTCCTGCTAGTCAGACAACATGCACAATTGGTAAGGCAGTGGACAGCACACTCACCTGCTCCCCTGGTTTCCCATACAGCTTGCTGTACTGTGGAAGGAGGCTGTCCAGCAGGGCCTGGTTCTCCTCAAGGCTGAAGGCTGGGGCTCTATCCACAGTACGTGCCATTGCAGTAGCCAGAGGATGCAGAGACAGCAGCAGTGTTGTTGGCAGATGTCGTCCTGGAGCATGTAGTGCAGGCAAGTGAGCTCTCAGGGGAACAGCCAGCATTATATGTGTCCTGCAGAGGCAGATACTGTCCCATGTGTCCAAAGTGATAGGTCCAAGTCGTTTGCATCTTCTGAATCTGACCAATCCATGGAATAGCAGCACTAATACACGCCCACAGCATCCTTCAAATCTTCAAATTCATGACATCCATGATTTTGCAACATTGTTGTGGCTGGCCAACTGAATTCACTGCATCAGACTAGTTGGAGCCACGAAAACGCGTCCGTTGCCATGCCAGGCCCCAGCCAATGCGTGCGCACCGATCGGTCCATTGCTGTACAACGCGTATTTCGGGGTACAACGCGTACTCACACACAACACATGCAATGGGCCGGCCGGGCACACCGATCGGTCCATTGCTGTACAACGCGTATTTCGGGGTACAACACGTACCCGCACACAATACATGCAATGGGCCGGCCGGGCACACCGATCGGTCCATTGCTGTACAACGCGTATTTCGGGGTACAACGCTGTACCTGCACACAACACATGCAATGGGCCGGCCGGGCACACCGAACGGTCCATTGCTGTACAACGCGTACACGCACACAACACATGCAATGGGCCGGCCGGGCACACCAATCGGTCCATTGCTGTACAACGCGTACCCGCACACAACACATGCAATGGGCCGGCCAGGCACACCGATCGGTCCATTGCTGTACAACGCGTACCCGCACACAACACATGCAATGGGCCGGCCGGGCACACCGATCGGTCCATTGCTGTACAACGCTGCATTCCGCACACAACACATGCAATGGGCCGGCCGGGCACACCGATCGGTCCATTCCTGTACAACGCGTACCCGCACACAACACATGCAATGGGCCGGCCGGGCACACCGATCGGTCCATTGCTGTACAACGCGTACACCCGCACACATCACATGCAATGGGCCGGCCGGGCACACCGATCGGTCCATTGCTGTACAACGCGTATTTCGGGTACAACGCGTACCCTCACACAACACATGCAATGGGCCGGCCGGGCACACCGATCGGTCCATTGCTGTACAACGCGTATTTCGGGTACAACGCGTACCCGCCCACAACACATGCAATGGGCCGGCCGGGCACACCGATCGGTCCATTGCTGTACAACGCTGCACCCGCACACAACACATGCAATGGGCCGGGCGGGCACACCGATCGGACCATTGCTGTACAACGCGTACCTGTACAGGTCAGTCGCATATGTCACCATGCTTGTCACTGGTGAACATATGCCAGCCACATATACCTGCCAGAGACACAGGGGCACACCTACAACACCACACCCACTCCACACTGTTTCCTAAGACATGTAAGGCTGCATTACCTTTTCTGTGTATGGGGGTTGACATGTGGTTTCTGTGGTGCCACTGGTGGGCATCCACACGCAGGCTGTGCATGTGTTCATGGGGACAGGGTCCTTTGTGTGTTGTGCACATGACCACTGTGATGTGCAACAGTTCATTTCAGAGCATGTGGCATGGTCACATTTCCAGGTTGTGTATGTGTGTGACATGTCACATACCCCCAGGGTCCCATGGGGGAAGGCATGTACGTAACAGGATGACCCATTGCCACAATAGTGATGTCCCTCCACAGTCTGTGTGCATGTTGTGTTTCCGATGTCTCTGATTCCATGTGCACGATGGGAGACAGTCTCCACAGCAACGTTGTTTGTGCATGGACTTTGATGTTGTGCGTGTGTGTGTCACTGACGTCCATGTCCGATCCTGCGGAGGCAACAGGGGCCACTACGTGTGGGAGTCATGTTTGTTTTTCTGACGTGTACATGATACGCCATGTCATGCCAGTGTCCATGTGGCAAGACAGGGTCCCTGGGAATCTACCTGTCAATGTGCTGTGCCTGTGGCGCATCTGTCCAGACATGTCACTGTGGTGTGTGTGTGGAACGTGACAGCAGTAAATGGGTACTGTGATACAGCCTAATGAGCTTCTCATAGCACAACCTGGTACCTGTTGTGCACACATGTTGTACTGAGAACTTAGATGATGGCCATGTAGGTGCGAGTTATGTCCGAACAGAACGGCACACACATCAAGTACTTGTGTCTCGTAATGATGTATCATGTGAAATTGAGTATGGTGAAAGGCACATCTGTGGGGTGACTGACAATCTTTCTTTCTTCATCCGAAGCACTGCAGGGCTCCAGCTGTCCATAGACCATTCCCTGACCTGGCAACGATGGTGGAACGTGACAGCATCTGACGGTACCGCTTCACCAGGCAGCTGATTGAGGATTTGGCAGTGCGCTTGGCACCACATCTGCAACCGGGCCGGCCGCACTCCTACGGCGCTGACACCCAAGGTGAAGGTAATGGCAGCCCTACACTTCTTTGCCACCGGTACCTTCCAACACACTGTGGCGACTGCTGGTGGGATGTCACAGACTATGTTCAGCCGTGTGCTATGCGATGTTTTGGTGGCTATGTTGAGGAACCTGAACCAGTTCATCTATTTCCCCAAACGTCGACAACTCACTGACGTTAAGAGTGACTTTTATGCCCTGGGGAGGATGCCACATGTAATTGGCTCCATTGATGGGACACATGTGGCTTTGGTACCACCACAGGCACATGAGCAGGCCTACCGTAACCGCAAACACTACCATTCGATCAATGCGCTGGTGGTATGTCTTGCAGATATGACCATCACACATGTGTGTGCCCGTTTCTGCTCACGATGCCTACGTGATGAGGAGTAGTCGCATCCCCAGGATGATGTCACAGATGCCGAACCAGCGTGCCTGGCTTGTCGGTGTGTACTGACTTTGTACCATTGTGTGTGTTCTGCTATGTTGTATTCCGCCCACTTTTTGAACTCAGCTAATGTGCAATTGTCTGTCTGTAGGTGACTCCGGATACCCCAACATGCCGTGGTTGCTGACACCCCTCAGGAACCCTGTGACACCAGCCCAGATGCGCTACAATGAGGCACATGGTCGGACCAGGAGAGTGATCGAGCAGACCTTTGGTCTCCTGAAGAGCCGCTTCCGCTGCCTGGACAAGCTAGGAGGGGCCCTCCCATATGCCCCAGCAAAGGTGTGCAAGATTGTCATCATTTGCTGAATGCTCCACAACCTGGCAGTGCGGAAGGAGTTGCCTCTCATCCTGGATGACGATGACCAACGTCCGCCACCTGTGGAGGATCCTGGCCTGTACCACGATGCCAGTGCTGATGATGATGATGGTGGTGATGTCCGCACACAGCTCATCACCAACTTCTTCAGCTGAATGTGAGTATCCAGGGAGATGCAATGTGAATGATGTGAGTTTGCATGATTTGTGTGGGTGGTCCCCTGGTGCTGTTTTAGTGTGGCCATGTGCCACTTGACTGGATGCGTGCAGCGATGTGTCCTTACAGGTAGTCTGTACTCCCCAACAGTGTTGACATGCAAACGTGCTTTTGTGTAGGTATCTTGTGACATGTTTAGGGCATGAGTATTGCAGTTCTGTCCTGTTCTTCAGTGGTTTTGACTGTGTGTCATGTCTGTCCTTCACAGGGTGCTTACAGAGTTGTTTGGTCAACTTGGATACCCCAACACCATGATTCAGCTTTCAGGGTGGCAGCAGTCGTTTCCCTACAGGTGATGTGCCACACACCCCTGGACTTCATATCTTCTGCACTTGTTGACTGTGTGGCCACTGCCACGTGGGATTAACTTGCATTTGTAGTGGTAACAACATGTTACAAATGTGTAATAAACCAGTGCTTCCCTTTGGGATGTGCGTTGTCTGTGGTCACACATCTGACTGACATTTGCTTACTGTACCTGTGGGCTAGTTGACACAGACTCTGAATAGGTGTGGTGTCTGTGCATTCCACTGTATTTCCTGGCAACATCACTGTGGGCGATCAGTCCGATGGCCCTGGTGTCTGTGTTGTGTAGCCCTAGTGGTGTGTCTTCCTCATATGTATCACGTCACCATGACTCACACGACGGTGTTGTACTTGCTGTAGCAGTTAGCATACACAGTGTAATTTAGCAGAACATCATCACCATAACAGTATCCACATTTGAATAACAACAGTGGCAAGTATGGTGTACTAGTGATTTTATTTACAGAAATGTGTGTGTGTATAGTGCACAGGATGGTGGGTGCTGTACATTGTGATTGTGATCCAAAGTTCCCAGATGAGTTGGAAGTCTTGGTAGCAGAAATGTCCTGAGTGAAGTCCACAGTCATATGATACATTAGTCCAACTTGAACTCCCATGTCATGTGGGAAAGTAGTGTTGCATTCGACAGGGTGAAACGTTTGCACACAAAGGAGAATTTCCGGAACAGGTGTTGGCTTCCTGGGGGATGTACGTGGCCATCAACCTCTCAGTTTTCCTTCCTCGGACGACTCCTCTTCTTTGTGGGGGACCCTCACGTGCAGGCTGCTGCGGTGCAGGGACTCTCCGCCAGAGTCCTCCTCCCTCCCTGTGGCGGTGTCAGTTGTTGCAGCACCAGATGTTGTGGGCACACAGGAGGTGTGGCCATGTTGGTGCTAATCTGGCGGAGGCATGTCAATATGTCCCTATGCACCGCTGTGAGTTCTTGCAATGTATCCCACTTGGACTCCATGCCCGACATGTGTGTCTCCACACGGCCCATGTGTGTCTCCACACGGGCCATGTGGGAGTCCAAGCGGGCATGATGGGCAGCCTGCTGCTGTTGTATGTCCTTGAGGATCCCCACTACCTGTCTGACCTCTCCGGTGCTATCCTGGTACGCATCAGCGATGCGTGCCAGTTGTGGGTCATCATGCAGTCCAGAACCCTCTGCAAGCAGCGACCTATGTCTACCACCCCTCCCACCACCCCTGGCGACACGTGCAGGACCTGCGGTGGCACGCACAGGTGACCCGAGGCCCACTTGGGGGTTGTTAGTGGTGTTGTCATCCGTTGCTCCACGGTGGGCCTGGGACCCTGTGCTGTTGTCAGCGGTGGTCCTTGGTCTGTCCGTGTTGGCGTGGGTGGTCTGTATGTTGGCAGTTGTTGGAGGGGTGGGTGCAGGGGGTGCAGATGTTGGTCCAGCTGGTGCTGCATGATGACTCAGACCGGAGGTGCCAGGTAGGTCTTCGCCATCCGAGGTGGGCAGAGGCTGTTCCACACCAGTGAGCTCTGTGTCCCCCGGAGCCTGGGACAAGGACTCCTCCTCGCCTGCTGCTGTGTCCCCATCATCGTCACCTGTATTTGGAAGAGACACACATTGTATGTAATGTTTCTACAGGCATCAATGGTTCACACACCTGACAGTTGTGACTGTACCTCTGGATGCGTGCATGTACATTGCATTGTCCTAAGTTGTCACAGTAAGAGGTTGATATTGGTGTAGCACATTGTCATGCATACCTGGGGCATTTCATTATGAATGTTGAGGTGTGTGCATGGCCAGCATTGGTTGTATTTGGTGGACATCCGGCCATCCTTCTCCACCTGGCCCAGTTATCCCACCATGAAGCATGCCACCCTTGCAGTGGGTTCAGGTTGACTCTCTGGATGTCATTCAGTGGTGTTGTGCTGTTTGTTGGTGCACAGTTCCCAGCAGGGCCTTGTGCTCCCCACAGCAGTAGCCAGTGTCAGCCATCTTGTAAGTTCTTTTCCACTCCCTGTGATGTGAGCATGGTTCAGAGTGGTGTTGATGGGCCAATTGTGAGGCTGAGCAATATCTGTGACTACAACTCCCATCATGCTATTGGCTACACCCCCCTTCCCAGCATGCCCGTACTTCCTTCCTTTGGACTGTGCTTCCCTGTGGGGTAGTGTGCTTGTGCTGACAGGAAGGCTGACAGTGTTGTCCTTGCGTTTGTTTGGCTACAAGTCCCAGGTGTGTCCCTATGCTTCACACATCATTACCCAGGGTGGTGGTTCTTTGTGGGATCTTCATTTGGTATGTGAGGCATTGCATTCTCCCAGGTGGGTTATGTGGAGTTTGTGTTGAGGGGGTGTGTGAGGTGAGCTGCTTGTAACTATGGTCAGTGCTGTGAGTCCTCCTTCCCACCCAGCCAGATATCCCACCATGCAACGTGCTTGCATTGCAGAGAGTGCAAGTTGGCTTTCAGGATGTCAGGCAGTGGTGTTGTGCTGTTTGTAGGTGCACAGTTCCCAGCAGGGCCTTGTGCTCCACACAGCAGTAGCCAGTGTCAGCCATCTTGTAAGTTCTTTTCCACTCCCTGTGATGTGAGCATGGTTCAGAGTGGGGTTGATGGGCCAATTGTGAGGCTGAGCAATATCTGTGACTACAACTCCCATCATGCTATTGGCTACACCCCCCTTCCCAGCATGCCCGTACTTCCTTCCTTTGGACTGTGCTTCCCTGTGGGGTAGTGTGCTTGTGCTGACAGGAAGGCTGACAGTGTTGTCCTTGCGTTTTGTTTGGCTACAAGTCCCAGGTGTGTCCCTGTGCTTCACACATCATTTCCCAGGGTGGTGGTTCTTTGTGGGATCTTCATTTGGTATGTGAGGCATTGCATTCTCCCAGGTGGGTTATGTTGAGTTTGTGTTGAGGGGGTGTGTGAGGTGAGCTGCTTGTAACTATGGTCAGTGCTGTGAGTACTCCTTCCCACCCAGCCAGATATCCCACCATGCAACGTGCTTGCATTGCAGAGAGTGCAAGTTGGCTTTCAGGATGTCAGGCAGTGGTGTTGTGCTGTTTGTTGGTGCACAGTTCCCAGCAGGGCCTTGTGCTCCACACAGCAGTAGCCAGTGTCAGCCATCTTGTAAGTTCTTTTCCACTCCCTGTGATGTGAGCATGGTTCAGAGTGGTGTTGATGGGCCAATTGTGAGGCTGAGCAATATCTGTGACTACAACTCCCATCATGCTATTGCCTACACCCCCCTTCCCAGCATGCCCGTACTTCCTTGATTTTGAGTGGACTTCACTGTGTGTGAGTGTGACAACAATGGCAAGATGGCTGACAGTGGTGTCCTGCTGTTTGTTGGTGCACAGTTCCCAGCAGGGCCTTGTGCACCCCACAGCAGTAGCCAGTGTCAGCCATCTTGTCAGTCCTTATCCACTCCCTGTGATGTGAGCATGTTTCGGAGTGGTGTTGATGGGCCAATTGTGAGGGTGACCAATATCTGTGACTACAACTCCCATCATGCTATTGGCTACACTGACTTCACCAGCATACACAGATTTCCTTCCTTTAAGTGAGCTTCCCTGTGAGGTGGTGTTCTAGTGGTGGCAAAATATCAGGCAGTGTTTGTTGGTTATATTTGTACCACTGCCTTGCTCTATTTGTTGTTGTGTTTGTACATGTCATGACACAGTTACATATCACTATGAGATGGCATGTATTGTGTTAATCTAACTGACATACACATCTTGGGATGATTATCTTTTGTTTGCTGTTGATTTGCTAGGGGTGGATGGTTTGACTGTCCCCTTGAGAGTGATGTGTGTGTATTGGCACACAATATTGTGTTTATTAGTTGTGTACTCACCAGGCTCTGGGATGTCTGTTAGTCCATATACGCTCACTGGTGGTAGGATTGCCTGCACCTTCTTCTCCCAGGGCCTGAGGTATAGTGGTTTTGCAGGAGGGCCACTGCCGGTGTGCTGGCTCAGGAGGTAATCCTTCTTGAGTAGGTCTCTGACCCTCCTGCGCACATCATACCACCTGTTCTGGATGTCTTCCTTTGTGCGCAAACATGGTGATTGTGCGTTCACCCTGTCGACGATCCTCGCCCACATCTTGGTTTTCTGCGACATGGGGGTCTGTTGGACCAATGTGCCAAACAACTGTGGCTCTACCCTCATGATCTCGTCTACCATGACTTCCAATTCACTATCTAGGAACTTTGGATTCTTCTTTAGGGGCATGGTGATGGGTGGTGGTGGTGATTGATGTGTGTGTGTGTGTGCAAGTGAGGGTGTGTGAGTGTAGGTTTTGCTGTGTGTGTGTGAGGGTGCTATTTGTTGAGGTGCTAATGGTGTGTGGCTTTTGTGTTGGATGAGCTGTGTGTGTGTCTGTGTTTGCTGTGTGATGGTGTTGTGTGCTGGCAGGTCAGTGGAATTTGCAAAGGATCATGGTAGGGATATGTGGGCTTTATGTAGGTGGAGTTGGGGGTGTGTCCTTGTTCCATTTTTTTCTCCCCCTGTATTTATTGGCTTTGTCATTGCTTGTTTGGCCCTTTTTTTTGGTATTTTTTCATTAGTGATTATTGTGCATGTAGGAGTCGTTCTTCTGACCGAGTAGGACGTTGCAGTTATCTCGTGCGCGCCTGTCCGAGTCGTTCCCGCTGTGTTTCAGCTTTGTTTCATATGCGGCGTACGCATCGTTCACGGGGTATTGTGTTTGTTCGGCTGGCTTTTGTATGCGTGTCGGTCGTACGGCTTGGGCTCCGTGCGAGTCGGTCTGATTTTGCACCCATTGCATCGTACTGCGCGGGTCGGAGTTCGCGGGTACGTTTCGTTCAAGTTGTTTCCTGGTGCGTGTCGGTCGGTGCGATTCGCGTGGTTTCCCGGCCGGATAGCTTGTTTCCGGCCGGGTCGGTCGTTCGCCTTGAGTTCCGTACGAGTCGGTCGTGATTTCCATGCATTTCATCGTACTTCCCAGGTCGGGCAACGCCGGTACGTGTCGGTCGGACTATAATCCCGTACCGAGTCGGTCGGTATTTTTTCCGGCCCAAATCAGAATCGGCCCCTTAGTGTTCTCATAAAATTTACACCCTTGCAGAAGCCATCGCCCTGCATAAAAACTTTGAAATGGTGTGCCTATAGAATAAACATAATATAAACACAAACAAAAATGTAAGACCTGGTGTGAGTCGTAATGCAGTACGCTGCTCGCAGACCCGAATCCAGCAGTGTCTGCAGCTCAGGGGGGTGAACATGAAAAATTAACCTGTTTCTTTCCATCTGCCAGGGCACCTGCGCGAACCACCGCTCAGTCTCCTCCTCCTCCATGGAATTTAAAACATTTTTTTAACCTTAATGTGACCAACAAAATTCAATTAATGGCACCGCAGAGCAAGAAGCATAACACCTGTGCATAGGTGCAGAATTTATTTATTGAGACAGTTGTGAGGTTAATTGCTGAACACGCCATGAAAGGTACTGAACACACAAAGTATAGGTCTGCTTATGTAGGGGAGGGCCGGTGCCGGTAAACTCTGCTACGCAGCGGTGGGAGGCAGAGTTTTTGCAGAACTCTGCGCTCCAAGCAGAGCACGAAGTGGGCAAAGCTTCGCAAGCTCCGCCGGCAAAGCGGAGTTTACCGCCCACCATTAATTATGAATGCCAATGCTTTTTACCTAGCCATGTTGCAGGGAGCAGTAGCATATGTGGCCAAAAAAGGTCTCATGGGACCTCTTTTGGCCACATATAGTACTGCACCCTGCAAAGTTGGAGTTACTGGCATTATGAATGGCAATTTTTTTTACCTAACCATGTTGCAGGGTGCAGTACCATATGTGGCCAATGCACCCTGCAAAGTTGGAGTTATTGGCATTATAAATGGCAAGGATTTTTACCTAGCCATGTTGCAGAGTGCAGTACCATATGTGGCCAAAAGAGGTCCCACAGGACCTCTTTTGGCCACATATGGTACTGCACTCTGCAGAAGATATGGTAAATCCACCCTACCCATAATGCATTGCATGCAAGACACGAGTACATTCAAATAGCTATGTCCATATATACAATTAGTAGCTTTGAAATGTGACCAAAGAATTATTATGTTAATTCCGGATACTCTGTGTGGAGCTGATGAAGGGAAATTTATAGAAGGTCTCATATAAATGTAAGATGTGCTAGTGAGTAAAGTAACCACTGCCAGCCTTGCATAGGATGAAGCGTGTGTCCTGCCTGAAACCCTATAAGAAAATAGTGCTCTGAGGCTGTAATTAAAACTTAGGAGTAACAACACATGTAACAGGGGGTGTCCTCATTGGAGGTTACAAGAAGAGACAAGGTGGTACTAAGAAGGGACTACTAAGCCTATTGACCAATGAAAATCCACCATTTACATATGACAGGGACTAGAGACAATTAAAAAGATGGGCGGAAAGTGGGCAGAGCTTTATGCCCATATCCTGAATAAAGCATGTCTCGAAGAAACAGCGCAAGTGCTGCCTAGGTGAGACCTAAAAACAGTCTTACTATGCAAATTGAATCAAAATAAATGTGCACTGTATAAACCCATGATGGGTAACTTGGGCAATAGTTTCCCATATTGCAATTTCAGGGTTCCAATAACAATTACAAATTGAGCCAGGTCTGCAGCCAAGCCTTGCACTCACTTTATGATCAATTCCTGATGCTCACAACTTACAACCATATGCAAGAGGGATTTTCAGCAAGGCATGGTGCACACCCAGAATATGCACTAACTCCATGCCACTGAATACATTTCATCTAGCCACGCCAGTCCCTGCACCTGCCCCCATCCCACCATTAGGCACTGAGTGCAAGGCTTGCTTCTGCTCCAGTTCCACAGTGCTCACTGTGCATAATCTTTGCACAATTGCTTTGTAAATTTTTCTTTTGTCGGGAGTCACAAAACTTCAAACATTTAGATTTCCCAAATCTTTATGGACCCAATTTTGGGTCTGTAAACCAGAAACAAACCAGAGTCCACGTACCCAGTTTAGAGTCCACAAGCCCAGTGACAAAAAAGAGACTTTATTTTAGGAGGGAACATGGCATGATAGACTGGTTGCTCGTTATGTCAGGTAGTTAAATGTAGACAATTTGTTTATTTTTTCCCAACCACATTTAGCAATTAATTAGCAGGACAATGTGATACTGTGGGGCCGATTCCGATCTCGGCCGGTAGGGCTCCGAATCGGATTCGGCTTAACCGGATCCGATTCGGAGCCCTATTTCCCGACCGATCCGTACGCGCGTCCGGGCGAGCAAGTACGACGCGTATTCGCCGACCGACTCGTCCGGGCGTCCCGTCCGCTCCGACCGACTCGTACCCGGGTCTAACCGCACCGACCGACTCGCTCGGACTCGACTCGCACCGCGCAATGGAGACGTTCCCCGGCCGGGTAAGTACGATGCGCGCCGCGAGCAGTCCGACCGAGCCGCGCACTCCGGCTCGAAAGAGCTGTCGGAGCCGTACTTTGGGGGTCCGTGTCGGACCCCCTGTACGCGTAGCCGCACGAGTCGCACACAGGGGGACCCATGGGTCCCCCTACCTGTGCGTGTACGGCGCGATCGCTTCGCCGCGTACACGCTGTAGGGGGCGCACTTGTCCGCATCGCACCCATTGAGTCAATGGGAGCCCGCGTACGCGTTGTACGACAGGCTCCCATTGACTTCAATGGGAGTCCGACCGACTCGAGTCCGATGGCATACGTGCGCATCGTACTCGTTCGGTCGGACTGCACAGGTCCGATTCGGTCGGAAATCTCTCCGGGTCCGGCTCGGTCGGGGAGATTTCCGGCCCGAATTGGAATCGGCCCCAGAGTGCTTTAGGGATTTTTAGGGAGCACCAGCATTTTCACTGCTGTGTACTATTGCCCTTAAGATTTGATTCAGTAATTAGGGTTCACTTAACACTTTGGCTGAGTTGGAGCACCATTTTAAATCATTGGCACTCCTGCTCCCTTGCACCATTTAGAGGTGGGATGACCAATGTGTTTCCAATAGATAAGCCTCAATTGGTTCTCCCATTGGAAACCTTTGACCTGGCGGCCCATCCACCACAGGTCTACTCAATCTAAGAATTGGAAGGTCCTAGTGGATCCATCGATATCAGGATCATTCTGTTTTTGTTTCCAGAAATAACCCCCTCTGACCATGACCATGGCCATGACGTGGAGAGCTGCTAGCATTCCAGTTTTGAAAATCGCACTACCACTGTTTCTACGGGAACACTTTCTTTAGAATGATCCCCACCAGCATCAGATATTTTTTTAAATATGATGGGTAGTGCTTTGCTGGGATGCAAGGCAGTGCTTAATTTGAGCTGGTGGTTTCTGGTGCTCTGCAACGGCACTTAATCGTCAACACCGGCTCTTATAGTGCGAACTTGACCCAAAGGTATTGGAACACTTTTCATGAGCACCAGTTAAGGACACATCCATCTTTTGTAGGCATTTGGAGATTATGTGATTTGCCCAGAATCACAGGATGTTGCGTCTACACCGAGACTTGAACCAGGTTCCTCAGCTCCAATGTCAGCAGCTCTGGCTGTTACGCCACATCCTCTCCCCACTTGTAGGGATTCATGGTTAGTACTTACTTCTGTTATAGGCGGCGCTAATAGGAGCAATGGGCTGGTGCAAGCTGCCTCCTGACGAGAGCCCCAGCATTTGTTTTTTCACAAATTAACCACTGATGCAGGGGTGGGGGATCTGTGTACTCTGCAGTGGACTGCCTTCTGAGGGCTATATGACATCCGCAATCTGGTATATAGTAAGCAATGAACCTTTTGCAAGATCATTTATTGACACTATTTATGTCTTGACATGATTCAACACCCATTTTGGGCCTGTGTTAGAAAATAGCTCTTACGGTGGGCGTGCCTTGGACGGCGCAGTGAATGGCGGCATAGTTGTGCTGCTTCCGCCATCGCAGCAGACAAGCGGCAATTTGATACCTCCCAACGATGCAAGTGCTTGAATGCCAGGCTCGAGTGTCAGAAGGTCGAGGGCACCTTTAGAAGAAGGCATCAACCCAGAGCGGAGAGCTCGCAGCCGGTTTTTCAAAGAGTTTGCAAGCACCCTCCATGTCCATCGAAGAACGATATGCCTGGACCCTCAAAATGGCGGACACCACAGCTCTAATTCAGGCAGCCTGTGACTCCCACTAATGACAAGTAAGACCAACGACCCTCAGGCCCTTACCTGCATGCAGCAAAACCTCTTGAATGTTGGCCACTCAACAGGTCCTACTTGCCTGCATCCAGAGGGCAGGCCCTGTTCTATACTATCTCACTCTGCCTGACTCTAAGATGGCCGCCGCCCACGAGGCTTAGAATCCACAGAATAAAAAGCCTAAATTGAATTTCCTCAACACACCTCCTGGGGGAAGGGGGTCCTAGCACCTAAGTGCCTCCCACTTCCCCTCTCCACAGAGAACAGGCGCACAGGTTCAACGCGCACAGGGAGCACTAGGCAGGGCCCTATCCTGGACCTACTTATAGAAGATCGCCACAGTAGTCCACATCCACAGTAAACCTCCGGCTAATCTAGTGATTCTGAGCAGATTGCCCCATTGTTCCACCTCTCTAAAATCCTCCACGCAGGGCGACTGTGTTCTTTCTCCCAGGACGAAGATCCGCTTTCTGTGCTTCAACCGCACTAGTCCTGCATACACCGAAAAGAGGTACAAACTGGCGTACAACCAACCTCGACCCGCCTCAGGGAAAACCATGGCTGAAAAGGAGTCCAAACCAGGGAATAAACGTACCAAAGTGGAACTTCCACTACCTGATTCTTCAGTTAGGAATAATAGTGAAGGGAGCAACACAATGGACATGATACTCAAAAAGCTGGACATGGCCCACGATCTAGCAAAATCTACCAAACTTAACACGGATGTCATGCAACAGGATCTGTGCTCCATCAAATCCGAACTGGGTTCCATCAACAGCAAAGTATCAGAGGGCTGTATCAGCACACTGGAGGACAAATCCAATACCTCATTAAGAGACATCCAAAACCTACAAACCACTACAGATGCGCTGAAGGAAGATGTGGCCGAATTGGAGGATCGCAACCGCAGGGGAAACCTGCGCATATTTGGAATGCCAGAAGGATCAGAGGACTCATCTACCTCGTGTTTGGACTTCCTAGAGAAATTGCTTCCTGTCAGACTATCTTTCCTTCTTTGACTTGCGCAGGAACAGAAAGACGTAATGTCCCAATGCCCCTCCTGAGAAACACCCCAACACTCTTTTAAGTCTATAGCGTCTGAGAATGTCTCCCGAAGGGGAAAGGGGAGTTGGATAAAATAACAAACAACAAGGAGAGAGTGCCTCTGGTCATCTGTTTCCTGTACACTCAATGTTCTCCTCAGCATGGTATTCAGCCTTGGTTTATGGTGTTCTAGGGAACTAAACACATAGAGACATTAGCTCTCTATTTCTATACCTCTAATCTACTTATTACATAATGTATTCTATGATCGTTAATATCATTGTACATACCTAGATAACATTAGGCAATTGCTCCTCTCCTATTATTATTTTTATGCTTCTTATTACTGTAGTCACCTTTTGATAATTATTTCTTTTCCTTTTTCTTCAGGAAATCCGAAAATCATCAATACTAGGTAAGTCTTTTTCTTTTAGGTTTTCTATTCTTCTCTAACAATATAATTCTATAACTCTTTTCTCCTCAAGAACTGTCCTGATGTTAATTAGAACAATATGCTGTCGAGAATGTCACTAAATGTTTAAGTATTAAAGAATGTTGTACTTAGCTCTATGTTCCTATTCCCACTCGATGCGGAGATTTGGGTAAGCTCTCCGACACAGGTACTGGCTCTGGGTTGCTATTCAGGAATAGCGTAGTCTCTTTAGTCATGCGCTGCTTCTCACTGTGCAATAGCGACGAAGGCCTCACTGCGCATACTCAGTAATGCGACACTCTCTCTCTTCAGGGTTCGTGGTAGAAGGAAGAAGAGCAGCTCTTCGGGAACGGGAAATGGACTTGTTCTTCCGAAACGCGTACGAAAACGACGAAGAACTCGGAGAATCACTACCCTAACTAGATACGCGACGGAGAAGCCCTTGACAAGGTGCGTCTCAGGAAAACTCTTCGGGTGAATTGCGCAGATTTTCGGAGCCGCCCGCTCCTAATAGAATCTTGAAGCGTTTTGGGGAAAAGACTAGAGCGCTCAATCTTCAGTAATGTCGGCCATCTTGGAGTTCCTGCATCTCCAAAGCTGGCTCCAGGAAACAGATTTTCTTGTCTTGGATGTCAAATGCGTCCTCCCAAACACTGTTGCACATATAGCGTTGGGCTTATGTGCCGGAATCCTGACACTTCCCGAGATGACAGGAATCTCCTTCAAAAAAGACTTTGAACTCGAAAGAGCACACCGGGTCCCTTCCTTCAGTCCTGCTGGCAGAAACGTCACCAGGCAGATCGTATGTCGTCCTTTAAGATTCCAAAATGCAGAGATGATCCTCAACTACGTGCACAAAAACAATAGCATTTTATGGCAAGTCCATAAAATCTACGTATCCCAGGACTACTCCAGACCTACACTGGAAGCAGCTCTCAGACCCAGACTCAAGACTTTAAACCTTCAGCTCTCGTTCATCAGCCTGGAAAAATTCAAATTTGCTGTTTTTGGGAAAAATCACATCTTTATCAACCCAAAGGACCTTCGTTTGTTCCTAGACGACAGAGGATCTACCATAATGGACACAGGACCTGCTCCTGCTCCCTTCACCAAGCCAAGATTCATCCCACACCTCAGCGCTATGACACATATCCTTTCTTATAAGGATCACTGACACAACATCGACTCATATAATATCGACCTACAAAATTATTGCGTCACTAATATCGTATACAAAAATATCGACACCCAATACACAAAACTAAAATAACACAAACATCGAAAAAAATATCGTAAACAAAATTTCGATGACAAAAATATCGCCAACAAAAAAAGAACACAAAAATATTGATAACATTAAAATAACATATATTACACCAAAAACATCGATATGCATAATATCGACAACACAAACATCGATAAAATTCATATAAACTATACAAAATAAATAACATTTAAACATAAAAATAAACTATTTTCAATAATACAAACAAACAACATATATCAAACATTAAAAACAAACACTAAAAAAATTACAAAATTATTAAAACTAAAACACAAACAAATACACTTAAAAATCAAAAACAAATAAATAAACAAACACTACAACATAAAAAATATCATAACTATCAAAAATAAACAGACATATATATATTACATATTTAAAAGATATATACCATTTATTAACGTATACATTTTAATTATATTACTAAACAAAATAAAAACAAACATTAAATAAACATAATTAACATTAAACAAATTGAATTATAACTGTCAAAAATTCAAAAAAGCTATCTCAACCAATGAATTTAAAATACACCAACACAAAGCAATAGAAAACTCTAACTAATTAAATAAACACTATAAAAGGAATCAAATAATTAACACAAAATTTACAGTGAAACGGACAAACACTGCAGAAGGACGAAACTTTGCGAGACAGAAAACAGAACGAAAAACTTCTACATAAACAACTAAACAGAAAAACTCTCATTAAAAGTAAGAACAAAACTTTTTAAATAAATAAATAAAAGTAGCTTAAAAAAATATAAACTAATTCACTAAAAATATATGTTTTCCTTTATATTTCACAGACTAAACTTAACTAAAACTCCACGAAGAAAATTAAAAACAACGATTTACTTCCAAAAAATTACAAACTCAACATTAACAAAAAATATAAAACAAAGTAAGTATATATCTTAGCAAACTTATAGAGTTAAATGATTAAAACTACAAAAATTATTAAAAAAGCAAAACATAACTGACAAATACTTTTATTTTATTTGCTTCTACAGACTTCAACAAAACAACATCAATGAAATAGAAATAAACTACATCAACTAAAAATAGTAAGTATTTTTTTAAACAACTGAATAAAAATAGAAACTAAATAAACTAAACTAAAAAACTAAATGTAACACTTCAATAAAAATAACATTTTCCTTTTTAACCAACAGAAAAAAAAGAAACAAGTGAATAAACTACAAACATCGAAAAAGTATCCAACAAGGAAAGCAAAACAACATATAAGGAAGTATATTCTTAGATGTAATAATTATATAAGCATGTTTACTCTTCAATAATCAATAATTAATAAATACATATATATAAATTCATTCAGAGATATACAAAGAAAATGACAGAAGGGGCAAAGTTCATCTCCTCACAAAAAGGAAAACTACTTCTGTGCTACATGGGCTATACTTATATACACAAGAAAAAATAACAGAAAATAAAACCCATTGGAAATATAGTAAAACTACTCCAATTCTTGCTATGGGAGAGCAACAACAATAGAAACAAATGTTATTAATGTTAAGGGACACAACCATCCCACAATGTCACAGAAATTAAAGTGAGTGATGCTTTAGAAACCATCAAAGAAGCAAGCACCGGCTCCCAACAAACCAGTACCCAAATATTAAAAAACATACTAACTAGGGTTCCTGAACATGTAACAGGACAATTACCTTCCATACCAACTCTAAAACGCCTAATAGCCAGAACTAAAGGATCTACTGCTCAAACACCACCCGCCCCTCAAACTTTTGAAGAAATAGAAATTTTACAAGAGTATAGTCACACACAAAGATGAAAAATTAATTCTTTATGACAATAACAGTCATGAAAAAAGAATTATCATCTTTGCCACCAACACCAACATTCAAAAGTTAAAGTAATGTGAAACATGGATGGGACATTTAAAGTTTGCCCTAAACTCTTTTATCAACTCTATACCATCCATGGCGAATATGAAGAAACTAACATCCCCTTCATATACGCACTCCTCCCCAACAATCAAAATACTACGTACATAGAACTCCTTAAAATAATAAAACAACAGACAGAAAGCTACTTCCCTCAAAAAATAATAATAGATTTAGAGCAAGCAATGATTCAGTCAATTTAAAAAATATATCCACATACTGCAATACAAGGTTGCTATTATCATTTCAACCAAAGTATCTGGACACATCTCCAAAAATCTATCCTAAGTATAGATCGTGCCACAAACAGCAACTTTGCTTATCAAATCATAAAATTAATAGCCCTGGCCTATGTACCAACAACAGAAGTAGCCAACCACTATAATATACTCATTGAACGTCCTTTCTACCAAGCCAATGAAGCAAAACTAAGGGGGTCATTACAATGGCGTAACGTTTGCCACCGCTGAGCCGGCGGTGGCGACCGTTACGCCATCGTAACGAGTAATACCCCCGCCATATTATAATGGCGGGGGTATCGCGGCGGACGCAAAGTGCGTCCGCCGCTTTTCCGCCGGTCGGCAATTGTTCCGATTGCCGGCCGGGCGGACTTGGGCCACTAATATGGTGGCGGTGCCTATCAGGCACCTAGCAGGTACCCCCCTGCATGTCCATGCACAAGGTGGCAGGCACCGTGCGGTGCCTGCCACGTTGTGCATGGAAATGCACAACATGGCATTCTACCATTGCAGCGGGTGCTGCTGACAGCAGCACCCGCCGCAATGTTAAAATGCCAGATGCGACCGCCGCGGTGGCGGTCGCATCATAATATGGGTGGCGGGACCACCGCATGGCAGGCGGGCGGTCCCGTTACCACTAGGATGGCGGGCGGACTAAAGTCTGCCCGCCATCCTAATCACCCCCTAGCACCCTTCCTTGACTACTTTGAAGACACCTGGGTAGGAAGACTACCTAGGTCAGGACACCAAAGACAACCCAAGTTCTAAAACCCCTGATGGAACGTCTACCAAAGGACCCTAGCACAAAAAGCTAAAACAAATAATGCAGTGGAAGGATGGCATAATGCCTTCTAAGCCACAATAGGAAGAGGACAACCAACTTTACACAATCTAATAGAAGCCATCAAAAAAGAACAAAGGGCCTGATTACGATGGCGGTGAACCCGCCACCGGCAGGCTGCCGGTGGCGGGTTCACCGTCATCGTAAGTCCTTTTTCCACCCTCCAGATCAGGATGGCTGGCGGTATGCCTGGCGGGCAGAAAGCCCATCCACCACAGGTCCGACAGAGGCAATTGTTACGATTGCCTGTCAGACCCGCCTGCATCCACAAAATGGTGGCGGTGCCTAACAGGCACCGCCCACCAGATTTGGATGCTGCATCCCCGCCAGCCGGTCTATGGTGGTTTAACCGCCATTGAAATGCTGGCGGGGATGTACTATGGGGGCCCGTTGCAGGCCCCCCTTGTGCAGGGGGATGTGGAATTTGAACTTGGGGGCACCTATGGTGCCCCCCTACAGTTCCCTGCACCAGGTGGCAGGCACCGCGTGGTGCCTGCCATGTAGTGCAGGGAAATGCACAACATGCATTTTTACCATTGCGGCGGGTGCTGCAGCCAGCAGCACCCGCCGCAATGGTATATATGCACAATGCGATCGCCACAGTGGTGGTCGCATTGTAATGTCATGTGCGGGACCACCATCATATAGGCAGCCGGTCCCAATACCCGGGATGATGGCGGACGGACTTAAGTCCGTCCGCCATCGTAATCAGGCCCAAAGTTATCAAGAACTAAGGCTAGAACAATCCCTCACTAAAATAGGCTCTAAACTTAGTAAACAAACAAAAACAATGTACGAATGCCTACAACACAAAACTATACTCTACCCAAACACCAAAGGACCTAGACACAATAGCCAAATCTATACTTTAAACATAAGACAATAGCAAACACCATGCAGTATTTAAAAATTACAAAACAATTCAACAACATATTTCTACTCTTTTTAAAAATATATGACATAATATAATTATTAAAATAAAAAATAAACAAGCAAACCAAATGTTAACAAAAACATTTCCCACCCATAATAATAAAAAATAACTTATAGTTGTGTCGCAGCAGAACAAATCCATAGTATTTAAAACGAAAGACAAATCCATTAAAAAAGAATGCCCCCAAAAAATGTAAAAATAAAACTATAGAAAAAGGCTCCTATGATGCAATCCTCTCAATAAGGAAACCCTCAAAAACCTGAAAATTTGTAAAAAAAAATAAACGCTCCAACAAACCCCAAAAATAAAAGGAAATGTAAAAAGTAATTCGTTTCAAAGAAACAAAATAAATTTTCCTTTCATTTAAAAAAACCCGTCTTCAGAACCATACCTTAACCAAACGGGAAACCTGCAAGAAAAAAAAAAAAACAACACCCTCCTACAATAACATATACAAACCCACACACATCAATTACACCATTAAATACAACATAATATAATTAAACATCACATAACTAACACTATATAACACTCTACTACTCTCCAAAACTACGTCAAACACATCAAACAAACACTAAACTACCAAAACAGCACCAAACTACACAAAAAACGAACATTTAACACCTTAACAAGTCTAACCACACTACTACTACCTCCCCCTGCCCTAAAATTACCTTAAAAATAAATTAAATCAAACTTACCTTAAGCGACGAAACACAGCTCTCTACCGCAAGGTTCCGTCTTCCAAAATGACCTAAGAACTAAACAGATAGACAGAAAAGTAAGCATATAGAAAAAAATATGGCCGGCTAATAATAAAAATGAAAAAAAGACTTCCTCCCCATAGACAACAATGGAGAAATAATTTTAAAATCCCCAAAATTAAATATATATTTTTAAATTTTGAAAAAACAATATACAAATATACAAAAAATTTGCAAAAATGTAAAATATATATTAAATATTATATTACCATAAAACATCAAATATAATATTTAATATACACTAAAATATATATTTCTTTGATGTACTTACTTTCAACATATAAAATTACAATAAAAGTATTGTGAATGTACAAACAATATAACAATGTTTAAGTAAAAAAAGATACAAAATATATTCTATAAAAATTGTAAATTATTTAATATATTAAATATTATTTAAAAAAATATTTCATATACTAAATAATAAAAACAAAATTTACAAACTATTACAATGTAAAATACCTATTATATAACTTTATTACAAAAATAAAATGATCTAAAATGTATTAAAAAACAGGTAAACACAAATGTATTAAAATCTTTACTTTTTTAAATAAATGATAAATAATAAAAATCAAAAACTCTATAATGACAGTACTGAAAATATACTTATTTTACTACTACATAACTATGGGGTCGATTACGATGGCGGTCGGAAAACCATTCCGCCCGCAGTGGCAATGGGAAAAGACCGCCCGCATGGCCTGCGGCACCACCGCCGATCACATTACGATGCACTGCCGTAAAAATCCGACCGCCGCGGTCGGAACCCAAGAAACACCGGCGGCGCACATGCAGAAAATGCAAAATACCCACCACAGCGGTCGGATCCACTGTGGAAAGCTCACAAACCGCCGATACACAAGTGGAATTTCCACGAGTGCAATTATGATCTCACCGCGGTGCCTGCGGTACGACCGCTTGTTTCCGACCGCCGCGTATGACAGCAATGATTAATGGGAGAGCTGGAGGAATGACCATTGAAGTCCGACCGCGGTGACCACGCGGAAATATTAATGGCGGTCGAAAAAAACTACACCACAAAACCACCAAATGTGGCTGTGTATCTGTCACAGCCAATAAAAACAGCCAACACACCCCATTGACACATGCCCCTGGCATATAAGAGCTACAAATCCCAGCTCAACACAGACAACACACCTGACATGAATCCTAAGTTTGGACCCACCCACTAGGCAGCCCATAAAACCAGCCCCTGCATGACCACAAGTCTTTGCACAACTCCAGAACTGAAGGGCCCAACAATATCACACAAAGGAGAGGCAACCCTGCACACATAACACCATCACAAACACACACACACCACACACATCACCACCACCACCACCTCCACACCTGCACTCTTAACCACTCAGCACATCACACACCATGGCACAGAAGATGCCCAAATTCACTGATGGTGAGTTGTCAGTCATGGTGGATGAGATAATAAGAGTTGAGCCATATATTCTAGGAAGCAGGGTCCAACAGACCCCAGCAGCCAGGCAAAATCAAATGTGGCAAAGGATAGTTGACAGAGTCAATGCTGTAGGGAAAGTTCCACGCAACAGGAAGGAGATCAGGAAGAGGTGGACTGACCTCAAGAGCAAGGTCAAGGAGAAGAACAGCAAGAACCGTGAGCTGGCAAACCGGACTGGCAGTGGCCATCCCATTCCACCAAGAACATTCAACGCATGGGAGGAGAAGGTGCTTGGCATACTGCACCCAGAGAGTTGCACTGGAATTGAGGGGGAATGGAGGCTGGTAAATACCAACAAAAGTCTGCCATAACACTGCTATGTAGTATCCTGCACAACTAAAAACAACGCCTCCTAGGCCCAAATGTACCCATGTCCACCACACTCCCCCAAACAGGTCTCACAGATCCCACAATAACTCCCTCTCATTCACCACAAAGGTACATAACAACATTTACATGGGGGCACATGTACAGGCAGCCAGCACTACAACTCCCAACAGGCCCCCTTGTCCCACAGCTGAGCAGGATGGAGCATTCCCCACACCCACAAGCATGGGGCAGCCATTTGCCTCCAATCTGTAACCTAACAGGTAGGTAGCCATCTCAACAGGGAGGGGTCTTTGTGGCTGGGAAGTCTGCACTACAACTCCCAACAGGCCCCCTTGTCCCACAGCTCAGCAGGACGGAGCATTCCCCACACCCACAAGCATGGGGCAGCCATTTCCCCCCAATCTGTAACCTAACAGGTAGGTAGCCATCTCAACAGGGAGGGGTCTTTGTGACTGGGAAGTCTGCACTACAACTCCCAACAGGCCACCTTGTCCCACAGCTGAGCAGGATGGAGCATTCCCCACATCCACAAGCATGGGGCAGCCATTTCCCCCCACTCTGTAACCTAACAGGTAGGTAGCCATCTCAACAGGGAGGGGTCTTTGTGGCTGGGAAGTCTACACTACAACTCCCAACAGGCCCCCTTGTCCCACAGCTGAGCAGGATGGAGCATTCCCCACACCCACAAGCATGGGGCAGCCATTTGCCTCCAATCTGTAACCTAACAGGAAGGTAGCCATCTCAACAGGGAGGGGTCTTTGTGGCTGGGAAGTCTGCACTACAACTCCCAACAGGCCCCCTTGTCCCACAGCTCAGCAGGATGGATCATTCCCCACACCCACAAGCATGGGGCAGCCATTTCCCCCAATCTGTAACCTAACATGTAGGTAGCCATCTCAACAGGGAGGGGTCTTTGTGGCTGGGAAGTCTGCACTACAACTCCCAACAGGCCCCCTTGTCCCACAGCTGAGCAGGATGGAGCATTCCCCACACCCACAAGCATGGGGCAGCCATTTGCCTCCAATCTGTAACCTAACAGGTAGGTAGCCATCTCAACAGGGAGGGGTCTTTGTGGCTGGGAAGTCTGCACTACAACTCCCAACAGGCCCCCTTGTCCCACAGCTGAGCAGGATGGAGCATTCCCCACACCCACAAGCATGGGGCAGCCATTTCCCCCCAATCTGTAACCTAACAGGTAGGTAGCCATCTCAACAGGGAGGGGTCTTTGTGGCTGGGAAGTCTGCACTACAACTCCCAACAGGCCCCCTTGTCCCACAGCTGAGCAGGATGGAGCATTCCCCACACCCACAAGCATGTGGCAGCCATTTGCCTCCAATCTGTAACCTAACAGGTAGGTAGCCATCTCAACAGGGAGGGGTCTTTGTGGCTGGGAAGTCTGCACTACAACTCTCAACAGGCCCCCTTGTGCCACAGCTGAGCAGGATGGAGCATTCCCCACACCCACAAGCATGGGCAGCCATTTCCCCCCAATCTGTAACCTAACAGGTAGGTAGCCATCTCAACAGGGAGGGGTCTTTGTGGCTGGGAAGTCTGCACTACAACTCCCAACAGGCCCCCTTGTCCCACAGCTGAGCAGGATGGAGCATTCCCCATACCCACAAGCATGGGGCAGCCATTTCCCCCCACTCTGTAACCTAACAGGTAGGTAGCCATCTCAACAGGGAGGGGTCTTTGTGGCTGGGAAGTCTGCACTTCAACTCCCAACAGGCCCCCTTGTCCCACAGCTGAGCAGGATGGAGCATTCCCCACACCCACAAGCATGGGGCAGCCATTTGCCTCCAGTCTGTAACCTAACAGGTAGGTAGCCATCTCAACAGGGAGGGGTGTTTGTGGCTGGGAAGTCTGCACTACAACTCTCAACAGGCCCCCTTGTCCCACAGCTCTGCAGGATGGAGCATTCCCCACACCCACAAGCATGGGGCAGCCATTTGCCTCCAGTCTGTAACCTAACAGGTAGGTAGCCATCTCAACAGGGAGGGGTGTTTGTGGCTGGGAAGTCTGCACTACAACTCTCAACAGGCCCCCTTGTCCCACAGCTCTGCAGGATGGAGCATTCCCCACACCCACAAGCATGGGGCAGCCATTTCCCCCAATCTGTAACCTAACAGGTAGGTAGCCATCTCAACAGGGAGGGGTCTTTGTGGCTGGGAAGTCTGCACTACAACTCCCAACAGGCCCCCTTGTCCCACAGCTCAGCAGGATGGATCATTCCCCACACCCACAAGCATGGGGCAGCCATTTCCCCCAATCTGTAACCTAACATGTAGGTAGCCATCTCAACAGGGAGGGGTCTTTGTGGCTGGGAAGTCTGCACTACAACTCCCAACAGGCCCCCTTGTCCCACAGCTGAGCAGGATGGAGCATTCCCCACACCCACAAGCATGGGGCAGCCATTTGCCTCCAATCTGTAACCTAACAGGTAGGTAGCCATCTCAACAGGGAGGGGTCTTTGTGGCTGGGAAGTCTGCACTACAACTCCCAACAGGCCCCCTTGTCCCACAGCTGAGCAGGATGGAGCATTCCCCACACCCACAAGCATGGGGCAGCCATTTCCCCCAATCTGTAACCTAATAGGTAGGTAGCCATCTCAACAGGGAGGGGTCTTTGTGGCTGGGAAGTCTGCACTACAACTCCCAACAGGCCCCCTTGTCCCACAGCTGAGCAGGATGGAGCATTCCCCACACCTACAAGCATGGGGCAGCCATTTCCCCCCACTCTGTAACCTAACAGGTAGGTAGCCATCTCAACAGGGAGGGGTCTTTGTGGCTGGGAAGTCTGCACTACAACTCCCAACAGGCCCCCTTGTCCCACAGCTGAGCAGGATGGAGCATTCCCCACACCCACAAGCATGTGGCAGCCATTTGCCTCCAATCTGTAACCTAACAGGTAGGTAGCCATCTCAACAGGGAGGGGTCTTTGTGGCTGGGAAGTCTGCACTACAACTCTCAACAGGCCCCCTTGTGCCACAGCTGAGCAGGATGGAGCATTCCCCACACCCACAAGCATGGGGCAGCCATTTCCCCCCAATCTGTAACCTAACAGGTAGGTAGCCATCTCAACAGGGAGGGGTCTTTGTGGCTGGGAAGTCTGCACTACAACTCCCAACAGGCCCCCTTGTCCCACAGCTGAGCAGGATGGAGCATTCCCCATACCCACAAGCATGGGGCAGCCATTCCCCCCCACTCTGTAACCTAACAGGTAGGTAGCCATCTCAACAGGGAGGGGTCTTTGTGGCTGGGAAGTCTGCACTTCAAATGCCAACAGGCCCCCTTGTCCCACAGCTGAGCAGGATGGAGCATTCCCCACACCCACAAGCATGGGGCAGCCATTTGCCTCCAGTCTGTAACCTAACAGGTAGGTAGCCATCTCAACAGGGAGGGGTGTTTGTGGCTGGGAAGTCTGCACTACAACTCTCAACAGGCCCCCTTGTCCCACAGCTCTGCAGGATGGAGCATTCCCCACACCCACAAGCATGGGGCAGCCATTTGCCTCCAGTCTGTAACCTAACAGGTAGGTAGCCATCTCAACAGGGAGGGGTGTTTGTGGCTGGGAAGTCTGCACTACAACTCTCAACAGGCCCCCTTGTCCCACAGCTCTGCAGGATGGAGCATTCCCCACACCCACAAGCATGGGGCAGCCATTTCCCCCAATCTGTAACCTAACAGGTAGGTAGCCATCTCAACAGGGAGGGGTCTTTGTGGCTGGGAAGTCTGCACTACAACTCCCAACAGGCCCCCTTGTCCCACAGCTGAGCAGGATGGAGCATTCCCACACCCACAAGCATGTGGCAGCCATTTGCCTCCAATCTGTAACCTAACAGGTAGGTAGCCATCTCAACAGGGAGGGGTCTTTGTGGCTGGGAAGTCTGCACTACAACTCTCAACAGGCCCCCTTGTGCCACAGCTGAGCAGGATGGAGCATTCCCCACACCCACAAGCATGGGGCAGCCATTTCCCCCAATCTGTAACCTAACAGGTAGGTAGCCATCTCAACAGGGAGGGGTCTTTGTGGCTGGGAAGTCTGCACTACAACTCCCAACAGGCCCCTTGTCCCACAGCTGAGCAGGATGGAGCATTCCCCATACCCACAAGCATGGGGCAGCCATTCCCCCACTCTGTAACCTAACAGGTAGGTAGCCATCTCAACAGGGAGGGGTCTTTGTGGCTGGGAAGTCTGCACTTCAAATGCCAACAGGCCCCCTTGTCCCACAGCTGAGCAGGATGGAGCATTCCCCACACCCACAAGCATGGGGCAGCCATTTGCCTCCAGTCTGTAACCTAACAGGTAGGTAGCCATCTCAACAGGGAGGGGTGTTTGTGGCTGGGAAGTCTGCACTACAACTCTCAACAGGCCCCCTTGTCCCACAGCTCTGCAGGATGGAGCATTCCCCACACCCACAAGCATGGGGCAGCCATTTGCCTCCAGTCTGTAACCTAACAGGTAGGTAGCCATCTCAACAGGGAGGGGTGTTTGTGGCTGGGAAGTCTGCACTACAACTCTCAACAGGCCCCCTTGTCCCACAGCTCTGCAGGATGGAGCATTCCCCACACCCACAAGCATGGGGCAGCCATTTCCCCCAATCTGTAACCTAACAGGTAGGTAGCCATCTCAACAGGGAGGGGTCTTTGTGGCTGGGAAGTCTGCACTACAACTCCCAACAGGCCCCCTTGTCCCACAGCTCAGCAGGATGGATCATTCCCCACACCCACAAGCATGGGGCAGCCATTTCCCCCAATCTGTAACCTAACATGTAGGTAGCCATCTCAACAGGGAGGGGTCTTTGTGGCTGGGAAGTCTGCACTACAACTCCCAACAGGCCCCCTTGTCCCACAGCTGAGCAGGATGGAGCATTCCCCACACCCACAAGCATGGGGCAGCCATTTGCCTCCAATCTGTAACCTAACAGGTAGGTAGCCATCTCAACAGGGAGGGGTCTTTGTGGCTGGGAAGTCTGCACTACAACTCCCAACAGGCCCCCTTGTCCCACAGCTGAGCAGGATGGAGCATTCCCCACACCCACAAGCATGGGGCAGCCATTTCCCCCAATCTGTAACCTAACAGGTAGGTAGCCATCTCAACAGGGAGGGGTCTTTGTGGCTGGGAAGTCTGCACTACAACTCCCAACAGGCCCCCTTGTCCCACAGCTGAGCAGGATGGAGCATTCCCCACACCTACAAGCATGGGGCAGCCATTTCCCCCACTCTGTAACCTAACAGGTAGGTAGCCATTTCAACAGGGAGGGGTCTTTGTGGCTGGGAAGTCTGCACTACAGCTCCCAACAGGCCCCCTTGTCCCACAGCTGAGCAGGATGGAGCATTCCCCCAACCCACAAGCATGTGGCAGCCATTTGCCTCCAATCTGTAACCTAACAGGTAGGTAGCCATCTCAACAGGGAGGGGTCTTTGTGGCTGGGAAGTCTGCACTACAACTCTCAACAGGCCCCCTTGTGCCACAGCTGAGCAGGATGGAGCATTCCCCACACCCACAAGCATGGGGCATCCATTTCCCCCCAATCTGTAACCTAACAGGTAGGTAGCCATCTCAACAGGGAGGGGTCTTTGTGGCTGGGAAGTCTGCACTACAACTCCCAACAGGCCCCCTTGTCCCACAGCTGAGCAGGATGGAGCATTCCCCATACCCACAAGCATGGGGCAGACATTTCCCCCCACTCTGTAACCTAACAGGTAGGTAGCCATCTCAACAGGGAGGGGTCTTTGTGGCTGGGAAGTCTGCACTTCAACTCCCAACAGGCCCCCTTGTCCCACAGCTGAGCAGGATGGAGCATTCCCCACACCCACAAGCATGGGGCAGCCATTTGCCTCCAGTCTGTAACCTAACAGGTAGGTAGCCATCTCAACAGGGAGGGGTGTTTGTGGCTGGGAAGTCTGCACTACAACTCTCAACAGGCCCCCTTGTCCCACAGCTCTGCAGGATGGAGCATTCCCCACACCCACAAGCATGGGGCAGCCATTTGCCTCCAGTCTGTAACCTAACAGGTAGGTAGCCATCTCAACAGGGAGGGGTGTTTGTGGCTGGGAAGTCTGCACTACAACTCTCAACAGGCCCCCTTGTCCCACAGCTCTGCAGGATGGAGCATTCCCCACACCCACAAGCATGGGGCAGCTATCGCATTGCTCTCCCAAAACTTGCACGTCGGTAGTGACTGCATGCACACCGCCATCCTATTCTAAATGCATGTAGCCACATAACCACATCAACACTAACATGTCAGCCAACTTAGCATAGTTTTAAATGCCACATCCAGTGTGCAGACATCTAAGTGCACGTAACTGACACATATTTTGAACTCATACTCACCAAGTCACAAGTGAAACAAATGCATCCCACAATCATGCACAGCAGAGAATGCAATGTGGAAGCGCCTTGGTGTCTGAGCATGAAGGCCCATCTCAACACCAAACATGCATGGTCTACATGAAAAAAAAGAAAAGTACATGTGATTCCAAAGCTAAGTATAACATGACAATGGTCCCTTGTAGCTCTGTTGAAATAGATTACATGAACCGCTAAATGAAAAGACGCACAACAGAAACTTTATGTCACGCAATTAGGTAGATGAGGACATGTCCGTGTAGTTACACTATCTGTACACTGCAGCAAGTTTCAATTCACAACGGACACCATGGACCACTAAGGTATGTACCTCAACGTCATGTCATGGTGCACAGTAAATAGCAGGCATACAAAGTCATTGCATTGTAAAGTGTTTGTTGTATCAAATGTCTCAAACAATTGTCTAACATCAAGCTTGTTGCGTGCAACTCAATTACCATATGACCTCTGTTCAACAGGAGATCAACAACTAACTGCAGAGGATGACACCAACATGCGGAGCCAGTCTCCCCCCCCCGGAACGTGAACTCTCGGATGCAGATGGCCCAACATTTTCGGACGAGGATTCTCAAGCTGGCCCCTCTGGTGTGGCAGGGACTAACATGTCTCAAGCCCTCATTGTCCCCACCACCACCACCAGCACCATGGCAATAGCAACTGTCCTGGCCCCTGCCACTACGACCTGTGTGGCCTCCACCACCACCACCACCACTGCTGCCTGCAACACACGCCCTGCCACAGTGGTTACCAACACCACCACACAACCACAGCATGCCAGGGAGAGTGTGCCAGTGCGTCGGGGGACTACGCCACAGGTCCGTGTCAGGAGGGCAGGTGGGAGTACAACTGGGGCAGAGACACAGGAGGACAATTACCCTGAGTCCCTGCCCACCATTAAAAGAGTCCTTGGTGCCTACCAAGAGAACCATGGAGTTATGGGCCAGCTTGCTGAAGACATGCATGAGATCCGCCTGCTGCAGCAGTCCATGGACACACGGATGGGCCAACTTGTCGACCTTGTTGGCCAGCTAGTGTGTGTTCTGAGGGACAGACTCCCAGCCCCAAGTGCAGCTCAACCCCCTCCAGTGGATTGCCTGCTGTGCAGCCCACCATTCCAGCTGCAGCCACAGAGAGGGGTGTGCAGGAGGAGAGTGAGTCCTCAGACACCACTGACCCTGCAGCAGGTGCACCCCCAAACGCACCAGGGGCCGTCCGAGAATCCACAGGGGAGGATTTGGTGGCAGGCCACCATACCAACGCCACTCACAGAGCCAGCCATGATGGTATCTTGTTGTACCCCTTTGCATTGACTATGTTGACTATCCTTGGCCACATTGCCATGTTGATGGCCTGAGTCTGTTGGACTGTGTGACTTCAGCTTTGTGGTGACTACACCATTTGTCTCATCTACCATGACTGACAACTCATTTATTCACTGTTCACATTTATGTACATATTCCCTTCACTTGCACCAAAACTAATTTGAAATAAACACTCTTCACATACCCATGTCTGTGTGAGCCACATGTTTATTCCAGTATGTACAATGACAATTCAGATTTCAATGTTCCAACTGCTCTGAAGGAGAGGAGGCATTGAGAGGGTGAATGAACCTAGAAAGACACAATAGAATGACATTTACTTAACAGGTGACGCCATCACAGCTGAAACACAACACTAGGCATCAAGGTACAAAAACAAGCACACATAGCAATGATCAACAACCTCAACATACACATGATGTACCTGGATACAAATACCCTGTGCCACACACATCAGCCCTTATCACACACACAACGACAGCCAGCAGTTAAAAACCCTCTATGCCTTGATACTAACATCCAAGCAAACACACGATGTCACTGTTCTACAAAGTCACTTACATTCAAGGGAAGTAGTTGGCAATGAGCTGTTGACGCAGGTCAACACCTTCCTCTTCACCACTATCGTCCGCACTGGAAGTGTGTGGGTGTGCAGGAGGGGGCATCTGCTGCTCATCGTCATCCAGGATCAGCGGAACGGCTTTGCGCAAGGCAAGGTTGTGAAGCATGCAGCATGCTACAACTATCCGGCACACCTTTTGTGGGGAATACAACAGTGCACCTCCGCTCTTGTCCAGGCACCGGAATCGGGACTTCAGGAGGCCAAAAGTGCGCTCCACCACACGTCGTGTCCTACCATGTGCCTCGTTGTAGCTGACTTCACCCGGGGTACTTGGATTCCGCAGTGGGGTCAGCAACCACGGCCTGTTGGGATACGCTGAGTCACCTAGGTGTGACATACACAGAGAAATGTTGCAATACAAACAGTTGACGAGAACAGCATGTCACACCCAGCACACTACTTAACTCAGTGTACTCACCTACAAGCCATGCACGCTCTGGATGTAGATTTTCCATCAGCTGGGGTACAATGCTGTTCCGCAGGATGTAGGAGTCATGGGCGGAGCCAGCAAATCACGCACAAACATGGCTGATGATCATATCAGCTTGGCATACCACCTGCACATTAATGGAATGGTAGTGCTTCCTGTTCCTATACACCTGCTCACGTGCCTGTGGTGGGACAAAGACAATGTGTGTGCCGTCAATGGAACCAACTACATGAGGAATGTGGGCAAGGGCATAAAAACCAGCCTTCACAGCAGGCAATTCTGCAGTATTTGGGAATCGTATGTATTGGTCCTTGTATTGCATCATTGCGGACACCACATCCCAGAGCACCATGCTGAATGTGGCTTGCGACATCCCACCGGCGCCGGCCACCGTGCATTGGAAAGAGCCCATAGCAAAAAAATGCAGCGCTGCCATGAGCTTCACTGTTGGGGATAGGGCAGTTGGATATGTTCGTTGAGGCCTCAGATGGGGTTCCAACTGAGCACACAGCTCTTGCAGTGTAACGCGATCCAGACGAAATTTCCGGATGATGTCCACATCCTCCATGTCCACCAGGACTGTGAAAGGCCGGTGCACATTTGGTCGTCGCCTACATGAAATGGAAGAGGACTCATGTTATCCACATTACACAATGAGATGTGTCCGACTTCTCACATCTTGACTCATGCAGCAGAAACAATGAATGTACCCCAACAATTGCTTAATCCACAACTCAGATGCAGAGACACCTTCACCACATGTGTTTTTACAAGTGGACATGTTGTACATACTGACTACCCCAAAAACATAATCAGAGGTTGTGAATGGTACACCAATACATCTGGTGTCCCCAGGCCTAGGAGTAGGTGACACAGCAGATGTATGAGACAGCAACACTGCTGACTCATATGTAGCTGCTTTACCTGCCACACATTCTTGTTTAAGTTGCACAGACCACTAGTTATCAGCACAATGTGCAGAGTGTGTGTAAGCTGATCACATATCCTACCTAAATCAGCTATGGGCACAGTGAAATACCACCATTATGTGTTCAGGCAATCATTACTGTTGTGTGATTGGCCATCTCACACATTAAGTTGATTTCAAAGAAGAGACAACATCATACAACAAATAGATGTACATCCACACACATATCATAGGTGACGTGAGTAAGTGCATGTCAATGCATGTCACATATTCCACAGACATGGCATGTGTAGGCATCAGTGAGTTGAATGTCACACCAGCATTCATTGTAAAACAACAAGTGCAGTAAGACACTATGTAGGCATAGTGTTCAATTGTTAAATTGGACCATTGCCTTCGCTAGTGCATAATGTGTCCATAACCGCGGTAGGCATGCCCCGCCACCGCGGGGCCGCACATTGGCCACAATTGAAAGATGCAGCATAGCGGTAACGACCGCCTGCCCTCCGCGGTGTGACACCACCAATGCCATTGCAGCCAATGGGAACCGCGATCGCGGTAGTGAAATGCTACTTTGAAAACCGCGGTAGGCATGCACCGCCACCGCGGGGCTGCACATTGGCCACAATTGAAAGATGCAGCATAGCGGTAACAACCGCCTGCCCTCCGCGGTGTGACACCACCAATGCCATTGCAGCCAATGTGACCCGCGATCGCGGTAGTGAAATGCTACATTGGAAACCGCGGTAGGCGTGCACCGCCACCGCGGGGCCGCACATTGGCCACAATTGAAAGATGCAGCATAGCGGTAATGACCGCCTGCCCTCCGCGGTGTGACACCACCAATGCCATTGCAGCCAATGGGACCCGCGATCGCGGTAGTGAAATGCTACATTGGAAACCGCGGTAGGCGTGCACCGCCACCGCGGGGCCGCACATTGGCCACAATTGAAAGATGCAGCATAGCGGTAATGACTGCCTGCCCTCCGCGGTGTGACACCACCAATGCCATTGCAGCCAATGTGACCCGCGATCGCGGTAGTGAAATGCTACATTGGAAACCGCGGTAGGCATGCACCGCCACCGCGGGGCCACACATTGGCCACAATTGAAAGATGTAGCATAGCGGTAACGACCGCCTGCCCTCCGCGGTGTGACACCACCAATGCCATTGCAGCCAATGTGACCCGCGATCGCGGTAGTGAAATGCTACTTTGAAAACCGCGGTAGGCGTGCACCGCCACCGCGGGGCCGCACATTGGCCACAATTGAAAGATGCAGCATAGCGGTAACGACCGCCTGCCCTCCGCGGTGTGACACCACCAATGCCATTGCAGCCAATGGGAACCGCGATCGCGGTAGTGAAATGCTACTTTGAAAACCGCGGTAGGCGTGCACCGCCACCGCGGGGCCGCACATTGGCCACAATTGAAAGATGCAGCATAGCGGTAACGACCGCCTGCCCTCCGCGGTGTGACACCACCAATGCCATTGCAGCCAATGGGAACCGCGATCGCGGAAGTGAAATGCTACTTTGAAAACCGCGGTAGGCGTGCACCGCCACCGCGGAGCCGCTCATTGGGCCCAATTGAAAGATGCCAGCCAGGAGGACCAATTGCAGCAGCTGCCTGCCACTGATACCAACCCAGGGGCCTATAAATCTGTGTGGGAGAGCCACACATTTCACATGCATTCAGACACTGCTGACTGCCATTCCTCTACAACTGCATATTTAGCTGTATCCTGGATCCAGTGATGGCGAGAACAGAGAATGTCAGGGCCCGTCCCTTCAGTACAGAGGAGCTGGAGCTTCTGGTGGACGAGGTCCTTGCACAGTATGGGAGGCTTTTTGGTGCGCCAGATGTACTGGTAAGTGTTCCTGATTCCAAGTGTGAGAGTGATCAAAATGATACCATGATGTTGCTGTGCAGTAGTATGTGCCTGTGAGTGCAAGTCGATGTACAGGCATCCTAATAGTTAACATGGCATGCTCCATACATGTTCTGTGGGAATTGCATTTGATTATGTGTAGTAAATGGACACTCCTACAGCCATTCCTGCACAAACTTGAGGAACATGTTGGTCTGAGACTAGGTGATGTTAATGTGTGTTACACTGCCATGCATGCTAACTTCATGTCAATGGTGTCTGTAGGCTTATGTCCACACCTACATAAGTTGATTGAAGGTAGGGGGAGACATGCATTGTTTCAACAGACACACAGATAAGATGGTGTTCTGAAACAGCACGAGTCGGGACTGATTAGTACTGTGCCATGTTATGTGACTGTCCACTCACTCTTCACAACCTCATATGTGACTGTTGAAATGTATTTTGTAATGGAGCAATAACTGATGTGTGTTGAATGTTTCTTAAGTGCACTATGTTGATGTGAGCATCATGCACAATAGTCCAATGCATGAGTGGAACACACTTGATGTTAATGCAACTATGACACTTCACATCAATGTAAGTAGTAGATGTCATCCTTACATTGATTTGAACATGTGTTCAGTCACGCATGTGTTGGCACTTTTCACCCTCTCATGCTGTACATCCATGTGATTTATCTGAGTGACCATGTTGTATCGCACTGTGAGTTCCTCTGGCCTGCACAGACACTGTCCAATGTTACTCGGAGCCATGCCTAACTGGACTGAGTCAAACATGTGTTTAGTCCACACACCTAATACTCACTGAGCCATCATAGTCCTGAGAATTGCACAATCGAGGACTTAACATTGTGAGAAGGGCGTGAAAATTCTGATTGTGTCCCAATATGTTTCCTGAAAAATGCATTGAGCCATTCACAGGCCAAGGGCATCGAGGGGTGTGTAGTGGTGGACACAGTGAGTCTGCCACTACACTTCATTAGCACTGTATTGCATGTCATGCTCACTCACATGCTGCATCACAGATGAGGGCCTTCTGCACATAGCTGTCTGTGCTGCCATTGTGCATGTGTATGAGATGGCCATGTACTGTGTGCCGCCTCATACATGCATTCATTTCTATGTAGTATTGTAATGAACATGTACTATGTGTCATGCTGTATGGCCTCTGATGGAGATGTAGCGATTTGTGTGCCATGCATTTATGTTCACCTGTGCTGACACACAGTGTGAATGACACAGGGTCTCTGATACTTCCTTTTCTTGTCTCCTATGCCTGCAGCTGAAGGTCCACCAGCGTAAGGCCACATGGAAGAACATTGCACGGAAGGTGCGGACTCTGGGTGTATCCAACAGACTGCACACACACTGCCACAAGAGGTGGGATGACATCTCCCGTCTGAGCAGGACCGTGGCAGAGATGACGGTGGGGCTGGTCCCTCGCAGTGGCAGGTTGGCGCGCCGAACCATGACTCCACTAATGTCCTGCATCTTGTCTGTGACACAGCCAGAGCTGTATGAACGTTTGAGGGACCATCAGCAGGGAGTTAGTGGTGAGTATTCTGCATAGGCTGACTTTGGGTGTGAGTGACTGCATGAATGGCGACCGGGAGCCATTGCTGATCTTGCTGCTGTGTAAATTTTAGGGACTACTTCTCAGTGGCTTATGTCTTCAGTGCAGGTGTCATGTATTTTCCCATAGCTGGACTTGATCATGTGTTTCATACAATGGCCCTTGACATTGCATGATGAGATGTGGCCTTATGACATCTTCTGCATTCTGGGTGTCATGGACATCACCAGGCAGTGTACAGCAGTGTGCATCATGTCAGTGTGCATTTAACGATGTGTGCAGCGCAGGACTTGTAAATGGTGTGAAGTCCACATCTGACACCAACGTGCAACAGTTTGCATGATGAATTGCTCAACTTGTTACACATCAGTAGCTCATGGACATTCTTACGTACAAATTAGAATCTGTATCTGTGTTGTCCCCTTACAGTGACTCCATATGTGACAGAGGCAACATGCTGAGATGTATGCCTCTCTCACATACAGGCACGTGGGTATGCGTGCAGAGATGTTTATGTTAGTTTACAAGGAGGCAGGGACCTGCTATTTGCCAGTGTGAACCTCACATGGCTCATTGATGTAAACGATGCATATTTCCTTGCATCTTCTGTGTTCAGCATGATTGTTGCACATGCAGACTGCACAGGGTGTTGGGCAACTTGGGGTTGTCATTATGTAGTCTAGTTCTGTGCTTGCATTTGATGTTTGTGTGTATGGCACTGTACTGAACCTATGTCTCTGTCCATTGCAGCATCTACCGAGTGCACGGAAGGCCATGATACGGACACCAGTGCTGAAGCATGTGGCACGCATGATAGCCATGAGATCACTGACACTGAGGTGACCAGCGCCTCGGAGGGGGACAGGAGTGTCCTTGAGGACTCACGCGCAGAAAGCACTACCTCAACATCATCGGACTCCAGTGGGGAGTCAGCGACAATGGTGGTCACAGGGAGTGACAATGCTGCCTCTTCCTCCACCACACATCGGCCAGTGCCCACCATCCCGGCTACTACCACTAGTGCTGTCCGTGCCCGCAGGGCTGTTAAGGGTAGAGTCACCTTCACCCCAGGCACCGCTGCCCCTGCCCCTGTCTCCCCTGGTGCCCTCAGTGTTGAGGCGGTAGAACTCTTGCGCCAGCTGTGTGTGGGTCAGACAGCTCTCCTAAATGCTTTCCAGGATCAGGACAAGAAGTTGGGGCAGGTTCTGGCATTTATGGAGGGCATTCATTCGGACGTGGGTGGGCTACACAGGACTGTCCAGGGTTTGTCCTCCACCGTGACGGCAGCCATTCAGCTATCACAGCATCCAAGTCCAGCCCCTATGCCTTCACCAACCACCCTGCCAGTGGCAACCCCTGAGCAGAGTGACCACCCAACTGAGCCCTCAGGCCCCGAGTCGTCGACACGCAGCACACGACAGCAGCGCTCCAAGCGTGCCAGACCACAGACACCATCCCCAAAAAGTGACACAGGCACACAGGGACGCAAAGATAAAAGCCCTTCACATGACACTCAGGGGCATCAGGCAAAGAAGCAGGCCTCTAGCTCACGGTCGACAAGATTGCACCCATCACAAGAGACTCCCATCCACACAACTGCTCCAAGTGACAGACAAACAGTTGGCATGCCTGCTGTGGTGCTGGTGCCGCTGAAGGGAAAGCCCACAAAGCAACCTAAGACTGCTTCACCCAGGACCTCTACTCCCACCCACAGCCCTGTGAAGCGTGTTCAGGAGAGCAATGTGAGTGGTTCACCAGGAACACAGGGGATGGAGGGCAAAAGGCAAGCAAAAAGCAAGGCTAAGTCCATATCCAGCAAATCCCCACAAGGAGGGCCACATGCACCTGTCACACCTTTGGTGGAGAGGGACTCTGTTGTGCCAGCCACACTTCCCACTACTCCCAAGACACTTCTGCAATATCGGATACCCAAGAAGTGTAGAGTCAGCCCTCAACATTCACCCTCACCCACTGTGTCTCACAGCAGCGTCTCTCCGCCTCCACGTGCCACCATGCCACCCGGTCTGAGCAGCCCTACACCTGCCACAGCCACTACTGCCTCTGTGTCTCACGGCAGCAGCTCTCCGCCTCCACGTGCCACCATGCCACCAGGTCCGAGCAGGCCTACACCTGCCACAGCCACTACTGCCTCTGTGTCTCACGCCAGCATCTCTCCACCTCCACGTGCCACCATGCCACCCGGTCCAAGCAGGCCTACACCTGCCACAGCCACTACTGACTCTGTGTCTCACGGCACCATCTCTCCACCTCCACGTGCCACCATGCCACCTGGTCCAAGCAGGCCTACACCTGCCACAGCCACTACTGACTCTGCGTCTCACGGCAGCATCTCTCCACCTCCACGTGCCACCATGCCATCTGGTCCAAGCAGGCCTACACCTGCCACAGCCACTACTGCGTCTATGTCTCACGGCAGCATCTCTCCGCCTCCACATGCCACCCGGTCCAAGCAGCCCTACGCCTGCCACAGCCACTGCTGACTCTGACTCAGATGATCCTCTCTCTCCCAAGTCCAGTTCTGCCAGTGGCCACGACAATCAGCCACCTCCCACTCCAACTGCCAGGCAAGTCTGAGGCACAGACCCCCTCCCATAACCATCTCTCCCACAGCGGTGCCTGGACTGAGCTTTGATAGCCCCGGTGCTTTGTTCATTCACATGTCAGTGTACGGTGTTACACATTCACTGTAAACATTTTCATGCACACATGTGCATTGTTTAGACTGTGGACTGCTCAATGGCCTTTTATTTGTTAGAAATTTTGTGACTATCAGAATATTTTGCAATAAACACTGTTACTCCTGTTGTATCGTTTGTTACTGCCCTTGCTTCATTAAAACGTTTTGATGTGTGGGTCTGGATATATGTGCCACATGCTCTGCATGGCAGTTCCACATTGCCATTTACTTCATTCACTTTGTCATTGTTTGGCAAACGTAACACACACTTTTGGTCTGCTTGACTCTGAGGTTTGGGGGTGCAATGATGTTTGTGGGTGTTGATGTACTCTTGCAATCATCATTCGCTGTTGATTTCAGTATGATTGTACACATGTCATGTTAGGGGGCTATACCACAACAGAGGTGAATTCTACACACAGTCTAACTTGCGGGGTGTCCAAGGTTGGTGTTGTCTGTGTGATATGTTTGGATGTGTGCACAGCAGTGTGTGTGTGGTAATGTTGTGAAGGCCTGTCTTCGTTCTCACATGGGTATATTTGGATGTGTGCAGTTGAGTGGTCACACAGTGTGCTTGGCCTGTCCTAGTCAGTGGTGTTGAGGTGTATGTGGCCCTGTACATGCCAACTACAAACGTGTATGTTCCATGTGGGGTTTGCCCCCTCATACTCATCTTGGCAGTGGCAGGGAGGGGGTGTCACACCACAAGCACCTTTTTGGCATTACTTTGCAGGTGGGGTTTGCCCCCTAATACTCATCTTGGCAGTGGCAGGGAGGGGGTTTAACACCACAAGCACCTTTTTGGCATTACTATGCAGGTGTTGTTTTGCCCCCTAATACTCATCTTGGCACTAGCATGAAGGGGGTTTAACACCACAAGCACCTTTTGGCATTACTATGCTGGTGGGGTTTGCCCCTAATACTCATCTTGGCAGTGGCAGGGAGGGGTGTCACACCACAAGCACCTTTTTGGCATTACTTTGCAGGTGGGGTTTGCCCCCTAATACTCATCTTGGCAGTGGCAGGGAGGGGGTGTCACACCACAAGCACCTTTTTGGCATTACTTTGCAGGTGGGGTTTGCCCCCTAATACTCATCTTGGCAGTGGCAGGGAGGGGGTGTCACACCACATGAACCTTTTTGGCATTACTTTGCAGGTGGGGTTTGCCCCCTCATACTCATCTTGGCAGTGGCAGGGAGGGGGTGTCACACCACAAGCACCTTTTTGGCATCACCTTGCAGGTGTTGTTTTGCCCCCTAATACTCATCTTGGCAGTGGCAGGGAGGGGGTGTCACACCACAAGCACCTTTTTGGCATCACCTTGCAGGTGTTGTTTTGCCCCTAATACTCATCTTGGCAGTGGCAGGGAGGGGTGTCACACCACAAGCACCTTTTTGGCATTACTTTGCAGGTGGGGTTTGCCCCCTAATACTCATCTTGGCAGTGGCAGGGAGGGGGTGTCACACCACATGAACCTTTTTGGCATTACTTTGCAGGTGGGGTTGGCCCCATAATACTCATCTTGGCAGTGGCAGGGAGGGGGTGTCACACCACAAGCACCTATTTGGCATCACCTTGCAGGTGTTGTTTTGCCACAATACACCTATGGACTTGTTCACATACATCACTATCCCTGAATGTCAGATGGGCACACATTTTGCTGTTGAACAGGGTGGGATGGTAGGAGCTGTGATGGTATCAGGTAATGACAGCTGCTACCAACAGAGGCACACAATGTACATTTGGGCCAGGGCCAACACAATACTTACACGTCCCTGGGACTGCCCATGCGTGCCGCTGGACCTGCCTACTGGATTGTGCGGAACTTTTCCCGTGTCTTCACCGCTGCGGTGACGTGACCGGGAGGATGCGGTGATGACGTTGTTGATGGATGACCCCGATGCGGAGGTGTGGCCTTGACGTACCTGCGGTGTTGTCGACGGCGGCGGCGTCTTTGTTGATCGCGGATCAGGAACAGCAGCGGTAGGGCTTGTAGTGCAGGATCCATTGCGGTAGCGAACGCGTGGAGTTGTGTGTTATTGCCTTTTTCCTCCGCAGTATTGCTTCCGCCGTGTTTCAATGGGTGGTTTCTCCGTTGCGGTCCTATTGCCGATTTGAGGCATTGTGATTCGGACGCCGGTCTACACGTCATTCCGCACGGCGGTCGCCCGCTATTGGCTACGTCCGCCCTTGTCGCGGAACCAAACTACTGGCGGAACTGAAAACACCGTGGCGGTAGTCATTTGGCCTATGTCTGCCCATCGTAATATGGCGGGCGGTGTTTCGCGACCGTGGTTGGCAAAACAGCACCCGCCAGGCCGGCGGAAGCCACCGCTGGCACGGCGGTGCCGATCCGCCCGTCATCGTGATCGGCCCCTATGATTCCATAAAAATGTACCAATTTTCAAACCTGTTTAAAAAATATATATGTATTTAAAAATATATTTGTAATGTTGAAAATGTACATTAAAAATATTTTATGCTTTATGATGTATTCTGAAAAACATCAAAATCTGTTCATCTTGTTTTTCAATATTTTCAAAAATTGTATAATAAAACTGTATAAAAATAATTTAATTGTGAACAACTAAAATAAATAAATTTTTTGTGAATAAAAATGTTAACAATAAAAAACTGACATACGTCTCTTTTTTTATTTTTAATTTACATATAATGTCTAAGAAAATGCATATAGTAAACCATGAAAAATTACTATTGCAACTCCAAACCAACTAAACTCAGGGAAAGTGCTGGATAATAATCCATAAAAATACTATTTCAACTCCAAAACCAACTAAACTCAGGGAAAGTGCTAGATAATAAACCATAAAAAATTACTGTTCCATCTCCAAACCAACTAAACTCAGGGAAAGTGCTGGATAATAAACCATAAAAAATCACTATTCAAACTCCAAACCAACTAAACTTGGGGAAAGTGCTGGATAATAAACCATAAAAAATTAATATTCCAACTCCAAACCAACTAAATTTAGGTAAACCGCTGGATAATAAACCATAAAAAATTACTATTCCAACTCCAAACCAACTAAACTCAGGGAAAGTGCTAAATAATGTAAAAATATTAGAAATATAAAAATTTAAAAATTCCAACGCTATGAAAAAAACATAATTTTATAATAATATAAAAAAATTATTAACACAAACATTTCCTAAAAATTGTTAAAAACATTTTTACAAATTTCCAAAATTAAAAAAATATATATTATAAATTACAATAGTTCAAAAATGTTTAAAATGAAAAATAAAATTTGGGGCTTTCTCTTATTACAAAAATTAAATAAATTTACATTTTTAAATCTAAATTTACCTTGATTTTGTATAAACAATAAAATTTCCAAATTTTTCCAAATTAAAAAAAATAAAGTTTATTAATATTTTAAACATTTGTAAAACAAATACAATAAAAAATAATATAGACTTAAAAATAAACATATCATTCTACTAACATATTTTTATTTAAATAATTTTTAAAATGTTTAAAATATTTTTAATAATTTTTATATTATTTACATGAAAATATTTACACCTTAAAATGTAAGAGTTTTAAAAATATTTCATTAATATATTTTATTTAAATTTGAAAAATTAATTTAAACACATTTTTAAATTACTCCCCACCCTTATCCCCTATAAACCCAACATCCCGCTCCTAAAATTCTACATAAAATAAAATAAAAATATTTAATACTTTAAACAAATATTTTTAAATTCCTCCCCACCCTTATCCCCTATAAACCCAACATCCGGCTCCTAAAAATAAGAGAAAATACAATAAAAACATACATTTTAGCATTAAAAAATAAAATAATATCTCTAAAGTAAGTAAGACTAAAATATTAAAAACTGAATTTAAAAATAAAAGAAAAACAAAAAATACAAATAGTCGATATTATTTACAGCAATATTTTTTACATCGATATTTTCAAAATCGATATTTCTAAAATATACAAAAATTGATATTTTTAACAACGAAAAAACTTACCTTGATGTTTTACCACCATCGATATTCTTGACTTGATATTCATGGAACTCAATATTTCTCCATCGATATTCTGTCTCTTCACCTACTCGTAAGACATAAAAATGTCTCCTAATTTACAGTATCTCTTACAGGCTGTGGTTTCTGTATTACTGTATTACTGTATTTCTGTATTGCTGTATTACGGTAACTCACACGGGCAGGGGATTCTGTATTAACCTGCTTTATTAGCCTGTATTAATCTGTATTATTAATATGCATGATCCTGAATTATTCTGTATTAATCATAGGTCGCGTACTGCTATGTAACACTGCATACCTTAAAGTATTCTCAGTACATAGTGCTCCTGGTCCACCGTCTGACATATTCACTATTGAGGGCTCCTATCTTTACAATGTTTTCTATAAGCACCCCAGGGGTCATATCAGGCATCCTCCTGATTACTCTAATCAGGTATCGACCCCCCACCTCACAAATGCTCTTATCCTGCAAGGAAGACGCATGGTTGCGCAGAGTTTTAACCTCTTACTAACCCGGCAAATAAAAACCTGGCACAAACTCCCTAGTCTATCCCCACCAAGGGTACTGACACAGTTGATGCCTGAGTTCCAGAGCTATGCTAGGAGCTTTAGAGCCAGTTGCCTTTTTTCATATAATTCTTCCACAGTCCAGTAGGCTTGTTCCTCTATAATGTTCGCAGACTCTCAAGGTCTGGTGTTTTGATTGCTGAGTAACATGAACACTATAGGAGATACTATGTAAGATTTAGGGCCTATTGCCCTCCTTTATTGCATACTACTGTAGCCCAGTAGGCATGTTCTTCTCTTCTGTTCACAGGATTCCAAGTTTTGGTTATTCAAGTGCTGTTTGTTGTAGCTTACGACGGCGGTTCTCACCCACTGTTGTCTATCTGTCTCACAATGTTTTGTGGGTTGGGCAGGGGGGGGTTAGGGTGTCGGGAATTCGGGTTACCTTCCGCTCCTGTTTTTTTCCTTTTCCATTTTCATTTTTCCACCTTCTGTTGTAGGTATATTGCTAGAGCAGGTGTATACTCACATACCGTTGATGCTGCATCCTGGTATATGTCTTTTCTGGGAGTCTTTGGAATGTTTCATTTTCTATACCTTGTTCTCAACACACTCATTGGCTCTCCTTCACACATCAGACTGCACTCATATCCTGCACCACTTTTCCTCGGCTCACTCTCAACTCAAGCAGCAGATTATTCTTGTATTCACATAGCCATGACCACATCCCTTCGCTATGAATAACTCCCCACTGGATAGAAACTTAAAAATTTTATTTTTAAACGTTAAGGGTCTTAACCACCCAATCAAATAGAAAAAATTGAAAACTACCTCTTCAAGTTGAAACTGGACGTAATCCTGCTCCAGGAAACAAAATGGACCCAGGAAGGGCTCGAGAGCTTTGGAACGAGCTGGATCACTGACGTCATTGGCTCGTCCAATGAAAGTAAGAAAGGCTGGGTTGCCACTTTAATATCTAAGAATTCAGGCCTGTCCATCGAATCATACTTGATTGATAATAGTGGAAGATGGGTCCTATCGAAGTTTACAAAAAACTCAGGGCATTTCCATGTTCTCATTGTATGTGTCCTGAATACGGACGATTCTGAGTTCTGGGATTCCTTAACCCTTCCCCTGGGCAAAATACCTAGGGGCCGATTCCGATTCGGGCCGGAAATCCCTCCGACCGAGTCGGATTCGGAGAGATATCCGACCGAACCGGACTCTAGCAGTCCGACCGAACGAGTACGATGCGGACGCATGCTATCGGACTCGATTCGGTCGGACTCCCATTGAAGTCAATGGGAGCCGGTCGTACGACGCGTACACGGGCTCCCATTGACTCAATGGGTGCGTCGCGAACAAGGGCGCCCCCTACAGTGGGTACACGTCGGTGTGACTCGCGCCGTACATGCATGTGTAGGGGGACCCATGGGTCCCCCCTGTGTGCGACTCGCGCGGCTACGCATACAGGGGGGTCTGACACGGACCCCCGAAGTCCGGCTCCGACTGCTCTTTGGAGCCGGACGGCACGAGTCGGTCGGACTGTTCGAGGCGCGCATCGTACTTGCCCGGTCAGGGAACGTCTCCATTGCGTGGTGCGAGTCGAGTCGGTACGAGTCGGTCGGAGCGGTTCGGAGCCGGGAACGAGTCGGTCGGGGATTTCGTGTACGCTCGCATCGTACTTGCTCGCGTGGACGGGTGTTCGAATCGGTCGGAAACAAGGCGTCTGAATCGGATCCGGTAAAGCCGAATCCGATTCGGTGCCCTACCGGCCGAGATCGGAATCGGCCCCCTAGCGACGACCTCGTTATACTGGGTGGCTATTTTAACCTCCCCATGGATGTAACCATTGACAGGCAGTCCAGGTCCTCTCTCCAACCATCTAGGGCACACAGATTAATACACAAACTATTTGGTAAATTTGGTCTATGTGATTCTTGGCGACTTCAACACCCAGACACCAGGGATTACACCTTCTTCTCCAAAACCCATAAATCCTATTCCAGAATAGACTACCTAATTATATAAAAGCCCCATATCCACCTAATTGATCAAACAGACATATTGACGAGACTAATTTCAGATCACTCAGCTATAACTCTTTGTCAGACTGGCACTAATGTGACTACCCTGAGTAAGATATGGAGATTTAACGACAAGTCAATTAGGTATGCTGCCTCAAAGGAGCAATTGAAAAAACTATTTTAAATTACCTGAAAGACAACTTAATCTCTGACACCTCCCCTTCCAATCACTGGGATACTCTGAAGGCTACAGTAAGAGGCACCCTTATTAACATCCAAACCAAAATTAAAAATGAACATAATAAAGAACTTCTAAACCTAGAAAAAGACATTTAGGGGCTCATTACGATGGCAGGCGGACATGAGTCCGCCCGCCATCGTTGCGGTGGTTGGGACCGCCCGCCAGTAATGCGGCGGTCCCACCACTGCAATTACGATGCACCCGCCAGTATGGCGGGTGCATCCCGGCTATTTAACATTGCGGACGGTGCTGCTGGCTGCAGCACCGTACGCAAAGTTAAATAGCAATGCTGTTCATTTCCCTGCACTACGCAGCAGGCACCACGCGGTGGCGGGCCTTCCGCCATCCTAATGACCCCCTAAATCACTGGAGACAGCCCACATTTCTGACTCGAACCCCCAAACCCTCTTAAATCTCATCAATAAGAAGTATGAATACAATAGAATTCTAAGTGGAAGAGCAGGAGTATCGGTCAACAAATACAAAAGCTTACGCAAACAGGGCAGGGAAAACACTAGCCTCTTGCCTAAAACACAAACAGAACCACAAGGGAATCAACTCCCTCACTGACAAAGCTAATATCACCCACACTAGACCACAGAAAATACTGGAAATTCTCAAAGATTTTTACCAATCTTTATACACAGGTGACTCTGTGAATCTCGGCATCCTCATGTGCAGATTATCTCAGGGACATACCCCTCCCGACCATCTCGGATCAAGAAAAATCTGACCTGAGTTCCCATTTACTCCTCAAGAAATCAATATAGCAATTCGCTCTCTAAAATCCTATAAAGCCCCTGGTCCAGATGGATACACAGCTACCTTTTTCAAAACTTTCGCTCATATACTTAATCTGACCCAGTGGCGGCTAGTGACATTTGAAAGTGTTGGGGCGTAAAAGTTAAGGATTACTTTTAAGTAGCAAGCGAGCACCGCACTTTATTACTTTCACCTTGTCCATATTTTTAAAGACTGTGTATCCCTATGATTGGGGCCCCATCGTACACATTTGCACAGAATCACAATTACAACTTGAATACATGACCAGTGCCCTGTGCTCACTCTGCAAAGAGGCCAAGGATTGGATGACCATGTATTCTGAACACATTTTTGACGGACTGACAGGTAGTGTGAGAAACTTGCACTGCCTTCAGCCTCAGTCCCAGACCTCTCAACCATGGCATAAACACTTGATTAAGTGGAGGGAGAAGTGAAAGGGGATAGGAGAGGAAAATAGAACTGAGAAGGAGAGGCAAGAAGGAGATTGAATGAAAAAGAAGAGATGTGGAAGATATCAATGAGAAGAGGAAAAAATATGTGGAGAGAGGGGAAAACCTGGAATAATGATGGAGATAAACAGCTAAAAATCTGTAATTAAATAAAACAGCGAGGGAATATCACAGCAGGGCATTGTGTTGGGAGTTACAAATCCAGCATTATGTAACATAAAAGGCCACTAGAATGTGGGGGTAGGGCATGTCAGATCAGGGTTCAGTGGACAACGGAGTGGCGAAAAGAAATTGAACTGTAGGAGATAAATTGAGCACATGGCTGGAGCCTGCTGGATTAGAGGGTTACCCGGCGAGTTCAGCATATATGATGCACTAGTATATTTCACTCAAGGGGTTTTGCCTTTTGCCAACCTTGGGAGATTACTTTTGCTACAGCAGCATTAAGTATGCTTAACAAAGACTATGGGCCTGATTCTGATGCAGTTAGGAAGGCCTCCTAACGGCATTTGGTCCGTCCAAATCGGATCGGGAATGTGTCTTTCCAACCGACTCGGAAAGGTTTCCAACCGACCGACTATGATGCGAGTTAGGCATTAGGAATATCCCAACCCAAACCCGACGGCACTTGGAATGACCAAGCCGTACGGAGCAGAATTGTATGTCTCTACGGGCCGCGTTTCCAAACCACCGAGTACGATGCTAGATTTGGACAGCCTTTCCGGAATGATGCTGTCTGACTCGAATCAGCTGTTGGAATCAGAATTTGGGGGCCCGTAGTGGGCCCCCCTGTACCTGGAGCCTTCCCAATCGGTTCCGTGGGGGTACCCATGGGTCTTCCCTTACCAGCCATGCACAATGTGGCAGGCACCAGGGGGTGCCCGCCACAGGGTGCCCGATTCTCCCCAGCCACCCCTTTCTTCAATGGGAGCCTATGCATTCGGTCGGAACAAAGGCTCCCATTGAAGTCAATGGGAGTCCAACCAAATCGTATCTGGAAGCATCCGGATGCATCGTACTTGGTCGGTTGGACTCTCCCGATCCGATTCAGTTGGAAACCATTCCCAAACCCATTTGGTTGGGAAGCTTTCCAAACCGCATCAGAATCGGGCCCTATGTCCTATATTGTGCATAGCATACATTATGTCATATATTGTGTGAAAATTTTCTTTAAATTAAATGTTTGAGTTTTCAAAAATCAGCTTGCTCACTTGAGCCAAGCGGGTAGTGTGTTTATAGCGCTACCGCAACGGAAGGTGTTGGAGAGTTCACATGAGCACCAGGTCCATTACATAGTCACATTCATTTTTGTTTTGTATGGGAGGAGATTTGCCCAGAATCACATGATGTAGTGGCGATGCTGAGCCTACAGATACTGCTGTCCAGTGCAGTGTCTTGTGAAGCACTAACGTTCAGGTGTCAGGTCCCCGGTCTTGTTTATTATTAGATGGGCAATTGACAGGATTCCAGCAGGTGTTTGAGAATCATGTGCTTTAAGATCCGAGCCCAAGATGAGCTGTTAGAACTTCACCCCTCTGAAACCCCCCTCAGAGGCCTTAACGAAACCATGTTATAACCCCCTCACTCCGAAGCCGGAAGACAGGCAACATTTAGGGGTCGATTCCGATTCGGGCCGAAAAAGCACCGACCGACTCGGAGCCGGAATTAATTCCGACCGACACGTACCTGTGGCGCCCGACACGCCAAGTACGATGCAAAGCGTGCAAAATCCGACCGACACGTACTGAACCCAAGCCGAACGACCGAGCCGCAAGGAAAACAGCAATCCGGCCGGAAAAACACGCGAATCTAACCGACCGACACGCACCCGGAACAAATCCAACCGAAACGTACCCGCGAACTCCAAACCGCAAAGTACGATGCAAGGCGCGAAAACCAGGACCGAGTCGTACGGAGGACAAGCCGTACGACCGACACGCATACAAAACTGCGAGCCGAAGAAACACAAAACACCGCGACCGACGCGTACGCAGCATAGAAAACTGCACAAACACAGCGTGAACGAAACGGAGAAGACCGTACGAGACAACTGCAGGGTCCGACTCGGTCACAAGAACGTTTCCAACATGCACAGAAAGTACTAAGGAAAAATACACAAAAAAGGCCAAACAAGCAATTACAAAGCCAATAAATACTGGGGGGTGGGGACAGAGAACAAAGACACACCCACAACTCCACCCATATAAAGGACACAAATCCCAACCATGATCCTTTGCAAATGCTATTCTACTGCCAGCACTCAACAGACAGCAACCACACACCCACAGCTCATCCCTCACACAAGCCACACACCATCAGCACACCAACAAATAGCTACCTCACATACACCCAGCAAAACACACACTCACACACCCTCACCTGCACACCAACACACACATCACTCACCATCACCACCCATCACCATGCCCCCAAAGAAGAATCACAAGTTCCTAGATTGTGAATTGGAAGTCCTGGTAGACGAGATCCTCAGGGTAGAGCCACAGCTGTTTGGCACACTGGTCCAACAGACACCCATCTCCCAGAAAACCAAGATGTGGGAGAGGATCATCAACAGGGTGAACGCACAATCCCCATGTCTGCGCACAAAGACTGACATCCAGAACAGGTGGTATGACGTGCGCAGGAGGGTACGGGAGCTGCTCAAGAAGGACTACCTCCTGAGCCAATACACCGGCAGTGGCCCTCCTGCCAAGCCAGTATACCTCAGGCCCTGGGAGGAGAAGGTGCGGGCCATCCTTCCGCCAGTGAGCGTCTATGGACTAGAGAACATCCCAGAGCCTGGTGAGTACAGAACAAATGTACACAATATTCTGCCACAATACACACACACATCACTGTCAAGGGAGAGTCAAACCATGCACTCATAGCAATTACACAGCAACCAGAACAGAATCATCCCAAAATGTGTATGTCAGTCAGATAAGCACAACACATGCCATCTCAAAGTTACATTTAACCGTGTCATCACATGTACAAACACAACTACAACTACAGCTAGGCAGTGGCACAAATAGAACTAACAAACACATCCAGACATGTAGTCACCACTACAACACCAACACACAGTGAAGACCACTGAAAGAAAGGAATTCTGTGTATGCTGGGCAAGTCAGTGTAGCCAATAGCATCATGGGAGTCGTAGTCACAGATATTGCTCACCCCCACAACTGTCCCATCAACACCATCATGAACCATGCGCACATCACAGGGAGTGGAAAAGGACTCACAAGATGGCTGACACTGGCTACTGCTGTGGGGAGCACAAGGCCCTGCTGGCAACTGTGCATCAACAAACAGCAGGACACCACTGACTGACATCCTGAAAGACAACTTCCACTCCCTGCAATGCAAGCACGTTCCATGGTGGGATATCTGGCTGGGTGGGAAGGAGGACTTGCAGCACTGACCATAGTCACAAGCACCTCCCCTCACACACCCCTCAACACATACTCCACATAACCCACCTGGGAGAATGCAATGCCTCACATCCTAACTCAAGATCCCACAAAGAACCTCCACCCTGGGTTATGTTGTGTGAAGCACAGGGACACTCTTTGGACTTTTAGCCAAACAACTGCCAGGACAACACTCCCAGCCATCCTGTCAGCACAGGCAGCCCACCCCACAGGGAAGCAGAGTCAAAAGGAAGGAAGGATGGGCATGCTGGGAAGGGGGTGGAGGCAATAGCATGATGGGAGTCGTAGTCACAGCTCTACATCCCCCACCACATGGCCCAGCAAGCTCACACTCACGCATGCACATCCCACAGAGAGTGGAAAGGCCCATCAAAGATGTCTGACACTGTTGATGTGTCGTGGGGAGCACAAGGGCATGCTGGGAACTGCACACCAACCAACAGCAGGACACCACTGTCAGCCATCTTGCCATTGCTCTCACACCCACACACACTGAACTCCCCACAAAAGCAAGTAAGTATGGGAATGCTGGGAAGTGGGGTGGAGGCAATAGCATGATGGGAGTCAGAGTCACAGACATAGCTCACCCCCACAACTGTCCCATCAACACCACCCTGAACCATGCTCAAATCACAGGGAGTGGAAAACAACTGACAAGATGGCTGACACTGGCTACTGCTGTGGGGAGCACAAGGCCCTGCTGGCAACTGTGCAACAACCAACAGCAGGACACCACTGACTGACATCCTGAAAGACAACTTTCACTCCCTGCAATGCAAGCACAGTCCATGGTGGGATAACTGACTGGCTGGGTGGGAAGGAGGGCCGGCTGTCAACCAAATACAACCAATGCAGACCATGTTCACACCCCAACAAATACATAGAAATGCCCAAATAATGCAGGACAATGTGCTACACCAATATCAACCCCTGACTGTGACAACTTAGGACAATGCAATGTACAGGCCCGCACCCAGAGGCACAGTCACAACTGTCAGGTGTGTCAACCATTGATGCCTGCAGAAACATTACATACATTGTGTGTGTCTCCCAAAAACAGGTGATGATGGGGACACAGCAGCAGATGCTGAGGAGTCCCAGTCCCAGGCTCAAGAGGATACGGAGCTCACTGGTGTCGTACAGCCTCTGCCCTCCTCGGACGAAGAAGACCAACCTGGCACCTCCGGTGCAAGTCAACATGCAGCACCAGCAGGACCACCAGCTGCAGCACCAGCAGGACCACCAGCTGCACCCCCTGCACCCACCCCTCCAACGACTGTCACCACAAATACCATCCCTGCCGACATGGACAGAACAAGGAGCACCACCAGCACAGGGACCCTGGACCAACGTGGGGCCATGGACACCACCACCACCACCAACCCCCAAGGGGGACCAGGGTCATCTGTACGTGCCACTGCACGCACTGCACATGTCGGCAGGGGTGGTGGGAGGGGTGGGAGACAGAGGTCGCTGCTTGCAGAGGTTGCTGGTGTGCGTGATGACCCACAACTGGTACGCATAGCCGATGCGTACCAGTCCAGCACCGGAGATCTCAGCCAGGTAGTGGGGCTCCTCAGAGACATGAAACAGCAGCAGGCTGCCCATCATGCCCGCTTGGACTCACACATGTCCCGCGTGGAGTCCAAGTGGGACGCACTGCAAGAGATGACGGCGGTGCACAGGGACATATTACAATGCCTCCGCCAGATGAATAGCAACCAGTCCACACCTCCCTGTGTGCCAACAACATCTGGTGCTGAACAAACTGCAACTGCCACAGGGAGGGAGGATGACTCTGGCAGAGAGTCCCCTGCACCGCAGCAGCCTGTACTTGAGGGGCCCCCCAAAGAAGAGGGGTCGTCCGAGGAGGGGCAAGTGAGAGGCCGATGGCCAAGTGCAACCCCAGGAAGCCTGAACCTGTTCTGGATGTTCACCTTTGTGCACAAACTGTTCACCCTGTTGACGGCAACACAACTCCCACACATGACATGGGGAGTACAAGTTGGACCAATGTCTCAGACAACTGTGGCCCCGATACTGGGGATTTTGTCTACCAGGACTTTCAATTCACCTAGGAACTTCTGATTGCAATATATATGTACAGCACTAACCATCCTATGCACTATTCACACAAATGTATCACAATAAACACACTAATACACCATATTTGCCTCTGTTGTGATTCCAACATGGGTGCTGTCATGGGGATGATGAACTGCAAAATTACACTGTGTATGCGAACTGCAACAGCAAGTACAACACAGGCATGTGAGTAAAGGCAACGTGACACATATGAGGGAGACACACCACCAGGGCTACACAACACATACACACCTAGGCCATCTGACTCATTGCCTACACTGATGTTGCCAGGGAAGACGGTGCAATGCACAGACACCACACCTATTCCCAGTTGTAGTCAAGTAGCCCACAGGTGCAGTAAAATGTGTGACCACAGACAACGCACATCACAAAGTGAAGCACAGGTTTATTACACAGTTGCAACATGTCGTAACCACTACAGATGCAAGGTAATCCCACCTGGCAGCGGGCACACAGTCAACAACTGTAGAAGGAAGGAAGTCCATGGGTGTGGCGCACATCACCTGTAGGGACACAACAGCTACCACCCTGGAAGTACAATCACGTCGTCGGTGGACACAGTTGACCAAACGAATCTGAAAGTACCCTGTGAAGGACAGAAATGACACACAGGCAAAAGCAATGGAGAACAGGACAGAACAGCAAAACACATGCACAATACATGTTACAAGATACCCACCCAGAACCAAGTTAGCATGTCAACACTGTTGGGGAGTACAGACCACCTGTAAGCACACATCGCTACACACATCCAGTCAAGTAGCCCATGGACACACTCCAACAGCACCAGAGCACCACCTACACATATCATGCCAACGCACATCATTGACATGACACCTCAGGATTCTCACATTCAGCTAAAGAAGTTGGTGATGAGCTGTGTGCGGACATCACCCTCATCATCATCATCATCATCACTGGCATCGTGGTCCAGGCCAGGATCCTCCACAGGTGGCGGATGTTGGTCATTGTCATCCTGGATGAGAGGCAACTCCTTCCGCACTGCCAGGTTGTGGAACATGCAGCAGACGATGATAATCTTGCACACCTTCGCTGGGGCATATGGGAGGGACCCTCCTGTCTTGTCGAGGCAGCGGAAGCGGCTCTTCAGGAGACCAAATGTCCGCTCAATCACTCTCCTGGTCCGACCATGTGCCTCATTGTAGCGCATCTGGGCTGGTGTCACAGGGTTCCTGAGGGGTGTCAGCAACCACGGCATGTTGGGGTATCCCGAGTCACCTACGGACAGACAAGTGCACATTAGCTGACTTGGAAAAGTGGGCGGAATACTACAGATCAGATCACACACAATGGCACAAAGTCAGTACACACCGACAAGCCAGGCACGCTGGTTCTGCATCTGTGCCATCATCCTGGGGATGCGACTACTCCTCATCACAAAGGCATCGTGTGCTGAACCAGGGAAACGGGCACACACGTGTGTGATGGTCATATCTGCAAGACACACCACCAGTGCATTGACCGAGTGGTAGTGCTTGCGGTTACGGTAGGCCTGCTCCTGGGCCTGTGGTGGTACCAAAGCCACATGTGTCCCATCAATGGAGCCAATGACATGCAGCATCCTCCCCAGGGCATAGAAGTCACTCTTCACGTCAGTGAGTCGTTGCAGTCTAGAGAAATAGATGTACCGGTTCAGGTATAGCAACATTGCCTCCAAAACATCGCGGAGCACACGGCTCAACATGGTCTGTGACATCCCACCAGCAGTCGCCACAGTATGTTGGAAGGTACCAGTGGCAAAGAAGTGTAGGGCTGCCATCACCTTCACCTTGGGGGTCAGCGCTGTAGGATACTGCCGGCCAGGCTGCAAATGTGGGGCCAACTGCACTGCCAAATCCTCAATCAGCTGCCTGGTGAAGCGGTACCGTCGGATGCTGTCCCGTTCCACCATCGTTGCCAGGTCTGGGAATGGTCTATGGACAGCAGGAGCCCTGCAGTGCAGAGGAGAAGAAAGCAAGATTGTCAGTCACCCTGTCATAAGGTTTCTGCACATACACAGAGCTATGCACAGGAAAATGGGACCCCGGAATACAGTGGTTTGCCACCATATACCGTAGCACCCAAAAACCCCAACCCAACTAGCTTAGCATCCCATTAGCACCCAAGTACTAATGTTTGGACAACCCAGAACACGGTATCTTTATCTCAGGACTCGCAGAAGCAAGAACACTCTTTCGTCACTCACTCGTACTTGTCCACAAGATGCGTAGGAAGAGACACTGGATAGGTTAAAATGTTTATTCCAACTTACGTGCTCTAATGTACAGTACACGTGTCAGTACTAATAGCATAATGCATATGACTAATATAAGCAGCATGGTTACAATTCCATAGAATACAAACGGGAAAGCATCTCAGAGCTCAGTGGATAAACGTATAAATAACATTACCACCCTCCCCTTGCAGTAAGATAGTTTAGTATAAAATAGAAGACCTCTGGGCTTTGACTAGCGAACCCCCATACCTCAGTCTCTAGATGCAGAATTACATCAGCAGGACATCATAGCTCTTCTCCCTGAAAGGGATTTCTCCAAGTGTCTTAAGCGCTAGTAAACTGCAGTATTAAAAGCACACAAAATTCTTCATGGCAAATGCACCTAATGTTATGTCTGGGTGCGCGAGACTGGCCATATCAGGAAGAACCAAAATACATTGTTATGCGACCTTGTACATGTTTGTGCAGACTGAGCCCAAAAAGGTGAACAACAGAAAATGCAGACAGTGCAAAAGAACTTGGCACGAGCAAAGGGCGAGGGAGACCCGGCTCAGTGCAACGTGCGCAAAGAAAAGCAGCATGGCAACCAGGCCTAGGCCAACATAACAAGGCAGGTAACAATCCACGAGACACCCTCCCCTGGACAGTCCGGCGGCCAGGACAGAGGCCCATTAGAGGAGAAAAATAGCCGTCGGAGCACAGGGAGCGCCCAAACGGCGAAGGGCAGGTCAATCCATGAAAGTGAAAGTGCAGAAAAAGCCATACCCTCCAAGAGTTCATCATTGGAATCGTCAAAAAACATAGATGCCATCCAATCCATGAGATCAAAGAGCAGGAATGCTCCTCAGCAAAGGGAGCATCCAGAAGCAATGCGGGACAGCTTGCGTGATAATTGAAACAGCTTCGTTGTAGGAGATCCTGGGCAGCCGCCCAGATATCCCATTGCGCCAAAATCCCCAGTGCAGCCGCACGCGCCATACAGCCAGCGACGGAACAGTCCTGCTCATGGGCCTCTAAGGGACCCATGAGCTGAACAAAATCCGGAACAGACAATGACGAATTGGAGAGGCAATAATCCAGAGTCCAGGTGAAAGGACAGCGGACACAAGTCATCACAGGTTGCACGCAAGTGAAATACGCAAAGCGAAATGAAAGAGTATATGACACACTCAGTGTCGCCAATGGCAAGACACCAAAACCGGCCAAAAGGCGCTCACGGAGCAGCTGGAGGCGTTCTGGATCGAGCAGGTCCCATCGGGGAGCAGCCATTGCGCAGAAAGCAAATTAAGAGCAAGACACCAGCCGCTAAAGCGAGGATCAATGGGAAACCGCCAAAGACACTGGAAAAAATAGAATGTATGAAAGCCGGGATGACACCAAAAATAGTTTGGAAGGAGGACACCAAGCCCGACCCAACGACCTTAAAAAAGTGTACTAGGCCTTCAGTGCTAGATGCGTTAAAAATACGATGTATTAACTCCCCAAAATGTTGGGGGAGATTAGTGTTCAAAAGGGCCTGTATTTCACTGTGGGTACTCGCCACCTGGAGAATGAATGTCTCCCGGGCGGACGTGAGCATAACTTCCTCGTTTAATAATAGTGCCTTTATTCTGCTCAGTCTATTGAAATCTGCTTCCATGGTAGGGATGGAAGGCCAAATAGAGATATCAACCTTGCCATGAGGGGGAGGAAAAAGCACATTTTTGCAGCAGACAACCCTGTGTGAAACTGTTACAATGTAAGGAATGCCAGCCTGCAGGCCACAACAGTTTTCGTTATTTAAAAGTAAATAACTACCATTGGAAAGGAGAGTGAAAGTAGGTGAAATAACAGGAGCAGGAATACCTTTCAGCACACAAGCAAGATTAGGAGAGGAAACGCTGCATGAGCCATGCAATTTAATGTGTTTACAAATAAGCGAATGACCTATAGTCGAGTCGCAGTACTCCCCCGTGAGAAAGACTTCCTTGCCGTCCCGAAGGCATTTATACATGAAAGGCAAGGACCAGAGTTCATGCAGGAAAGCACTGCCCAATGGCCGGTAACGGCCCACAGGATAATGTTTCATGCACGAGTCAAATTCAAACAAGGAAAATGGTAAAGCTATAACCCCATGAACTAGCCATACAGCAGAATCGAGTTCTGCAACAGAGAACGGCAAAGGATCCACCTTTTCGATATGTAATAGAGTGTAAGTTGCATCTTTCATGGACATAAATTGCTGTTTGTCAGTTAAGTTAAAAGGTAGAAATAAGGCAGAGGTGTTCAAAAAATGCCAAGGCACTTTACCTAACTTAAGTGTTTGTAAAGTCCATGCAAACTGCATAACTGAGCGCAATTGATTCTGACCATGATATAACACAGAAACATCATCTTGTACAATATCAACAACAGAGGACACAATATTCTCTAAAGTGTAAATGCGAGAAGACAGGGTATTAATACTATTGTCAACAACAGCAAGCACCTTTTCCATATTTGCTTGATCTATTTCCCGAAGACGGGAAGCAGCTTCCATTTGTGATAGCTTCCAGAGTTCATTATATGTTTCATAAATGAATCTTTTAGGTCGGGGACCACGAGGTCCCAAAACAAAGTCGGACAGATCAATATTGCCTGTAAGGAGGGACATATGTTGTTTAACAGAATCAAGGGACGAATGTTGCAGCCATTGTTTGCATAATTTACCAACAGAGTATGTAGTGACTGTACGGGCATCAGTAAACCTCGGATCAGGCCTATTCTGTGTGTAGCTAGCACCGGTATCATGAAAACGCATTTGACATGCATTAGATGATATAGGCCATACTAACCAGGGTGACTGAACCAGCTCAGAAACATTAAACGAATTATTTTGTAACATTGCCTGCAGGGACACGAGGGACATATTGAATCGTGAGCTTTCATTGGGAAAACTCGATAGGGATGGTATTGATGGAGTATTCAATTGTTTAGTGGTTGCTAAGCCCCAACATGTAGTCTGATAGATGGAGACATTGAGGAACATAATTTGGGTAGGGATGAGGCAAGCACGATGCAATGCCTCGGTTCCTTGTACCTGCCATAGCTTGGAGCCCCAAATAGATTTTAAATCCACTGTCTTATCCCAGTACTCATAACCACCCACAGCTAGGGCACTCAGAAAGGAACCTGAATAAAGCAATTTGGTGTGTGTCAACATAATTTTCTGAGTTGATGTGTTATTAAGTCTAAAATAATAGGATGCTGGGTTCGACCGATTAAAATCAGTAAAATAATTAAACTTATTTCGAAGAGTTTGAGAGCTACCTGGCAAGGGGTTTGGACAATGTTCCCATTGGGTAAAGTTAACAGAACTACGCAGGGCACTGGGCTTATGGAGAAAATGATTACCCCAATGTTGGTAACAATACAAATCGGCATAATTAGCAGAATTCATATATAAATCTTCAGCATTAAAAGATGCATAATATTTTAAATCGGCAAACAATGCTTCAACGGCATGCACATCCCAATCATCAGAATGAATATTATTTTGTACTACATCTCCCATCGAAACACGAAGGACATTAGGTACATTAATAATTTCCGTCGGACCATGGATTTGATAATTCACTGCATCCCATACGATGCCATCAGCAACTGGGAAAGCTGAAATGTTCACAAATGTGTGGTCACGCTTCATGATGTGAGAAGAGGAATGAGGAGCCAAAGTTCCAGAAACATAGTCCACAGCAGAGCGTTCAGGTAAATAGTGACCATTGATTAGTAGAAAAAACACTGTGACAAAGCCAATGGACATGAACAGAAAAATCAAGAAAAGTACCAACCAGAGGTATGTCCAGGGTGGAATCAAAAAATTGTCTCTAAACCAGGATACAAAAATACTGAACTTGGATGGGACTTTTGAAGAAGTGGAATCCGAATCAAAGGAATAACGAGTCGGGCCAAGTGGCGTTGTTGGTTGATGCGCCACCGATTCAGATGCAGGATAAGTATACTCGTCCTCGTCGATATTAGTGGAGAGTTGGGGATCAATTGTAGTTTCAGGCAAAGTAAAGGATTCAGGCAAATCAACCATCTCAATTACAGCATCAGCGATCGTTCGTGCAGATGGACTATGAACATATGTCCGATAAATGGCAGGACAAGAGACCGCTGGTGTGACACTATTCAGGATCGGCCAGGCGCTGTAGCTTGACATTTTCCACTGAGATGTATCTGTTCTCTTTGCGACCAGGAAGCGGTGGTAAAATGACTGTACGTGTTCCCTTCAAGCCCAGAACTGGAACTGGTGCACGAAAAGAGGGGCCAAATTCTTTTTATTTTCAACCTTCTCTCGAACCAGTTCTCCAACTTTCGGAAGCCAGCCGGCTACCGGAATCTGCAACGCAGGATCTGTGGCTGAAGGCAAATGTGTAGTTGCAAGTTTGTCTCGGGCTTCTTGTAAGTCCTGTAACATAGCAGAATGGTTATCTACATCAAACTTGGCGGATTGCGCCGCGATGTCTGGACCCTCAAGGTCAGGCACAAACATTCTTATGCCAAAGAGCATTTCGTATGGGGTCCGCCCACCCAGAGGTCTTCTAGGGAGATTATTAAGTGCACGCTGAACGGTATACAAATGGGCCAGCCAGTTCCTGCCAGTACCTATAACCCTAGCTGTTAAGGATTGCTTTAAGTCACGGTTCATTCGTTCAACGATAGAGTTGCCCTCAGGCCTATACGGAGACGAAAATTTCACCCGCACCCCAAGCGAAGCCATTGCATCCTTGTAAGCCCTAGAGGCAAACGCTGGACCTTGGTCCGAATGGAAGGTGCCGCATGCGAAAATTCCCACAAAGACACGCAAATCCCTGATCACATTTCGGGCGTCAGCACTCCGTTGTGGCCAGACCCAGAGAAACCGTGTGCACGAGTCCACTGCCACTAAGATGTATTTATAAGCAGTGTCTGATGAGAATGGACCGCAGTGATCCAAGTAAACACACCCAAAGGGTCTGTTAGCAATGCAGAGCGGTGTTTGTGGTGGGCGTGTTACCGTGGAAGGCTTAATCTGTTGACAAACGTCGCAAGAAAGCACAAAAGCACGGGTGTCTTTATATAACCCACGCCACCAATAACGCTGCTGCAAGATGGAAACCGTAGCTGACACACCTGCATGCGCCGAAGCCATGCCTTCGTGTGCAGCTGATATTAAGGCACTCCTGCGGTCCGCGTTGGGGATCAGCCGATCTCCAACGTCAGGTATAGTTACATAAGGAACCTGATCGGGACTTAATGTGTAAGAATACTTGGAAGGGAAACCTGTAGGGTAATTATTACCTTCCTTGGTTGCAGCAATAGCTGCTAATATTACAGGGTCTATTTTAGACATGGACCTGGTAACCGCTGCTACTGAACACGTGACTACTGCTGAACGGGCAGCTTCATCTGCCAGATCGTTACCAATAGCGTGTGCGCCCACCCGCTGATGGCCTAAGGTGTGAACCACCTGTGTGAGGGGCAGACGTTGTTGTAATTCTGCCACTCGAACCCAAAGCATTTTATGCTTAATTGTGCTCCCTTTGCGTCCTTGTAGTCGTTTTTAGACCAGAAAAACAGATTGTCATTGTAAGATTGTACACAGTAAAAAGAATCACATACAATAAGAGTGGTCTCATCCTGAGAAGCGAACTCAAGTGCAAGTAGTAATGCATGCAGCTCGGCCAATTGTGCGGTACTATCCCCAAGTGTGCGTGTGTGCACTACAGTGGATTTGAACTTGCCATCCACAAAGGATCCCGCAACAATAGCACATGCAGCTGAATAAGCGTGCTTGGACCCAGTGGCCGGTTGCGCCGAACCATCTGTGTAGATCACACATTTGTAATCCTCAAGCGGTAGTAAAAACAAAGGAGGAGGATGAACGAATTCATACTGCAAAAACTCCTGAGTCTGAAGAGAAGAATCAAAAACAAAAGTGACGTCCGAAGACGTCAAAGATGTAGCCCATTGTATCCAACGGGGATGCATTGCTTTTGAGTTCGGTACACTTGCCTTTGTTACTGCCTCCAGGGCAGGACAGGGTGTTACCACTAGAATCCGCTTTCCCTGTGCCAGTGCGCGTTCTTTTAGAATCGCCATTTGCACTGCAGTTAGAACTTTTTCGACAGATGTAAAGCGCAATTCAGCGGAAGTGTACAGATGTGACTTGTATGCGATGGGTACTGTATCACCTTCATTAAAGGTTAAGTATGTGAATCCCACCGCCCCCGGAATTATTCTAATCACCAGGTTTGTGTGGTTATCACGAGTCAAAAGATATTTAGACTCCAAAGGTCTGTCTGCAAAGACTGCAGAATTGAGGTATGCTCAGGCAGCCAGCAAGACCTTGAATAAGTAGGTTGTATCAAAGCATACAAAGGCTTGATACGCTGGGCATATTCGGGAATGTAAGTACGCCCGAAATTCAAGAAACCCAGCAAAGACTGAAGTTTCTTTAGAGTATTTGGGGGCACAAATGTGCACATTTTTCCAAGAAATGGGGGCTAAGCCCTTACCTTCGTTATTGAGCTCATAGCCCAAGAACAGAACTGTAAATTCAGCAATGTGTGATTTAGCAAAGTTAAATTTGTAACCCTGCTCCGCAAATTCAAGAATAATGCGGTCCACACGGGACAAATGCTGAAATAATTCGTCGTCCGTCAGATAGATGTCATCTACGTACGAACATGCGTCTTGATCAATGTCATTTAACAAAGAAACAACACGGGCGGCGAATATACCCGGACTATTTTTGTAGCCCATGGGTAAACGCCGGAACTGGAATAATTTACCACCGGATGTGAATGCGGTCCATTGACCACTCTCCGGGGCTAGGTTGTGCGTGTAGAAACCGTTTGAAAGGTCAAGTGTCGTTTTGTATTTTTTACGAACAAGACTGTCTACAAGCGCAGAACTGTGTGTATTTTGCACCGCAAAGTTCCGACAATGAGTATTTAAATGCCGGTAATCCAAAACTAAGCGGTACGTTCCATCGGGTTTAGAAACCACGAAAAGGGGATTGTTCATAGGTGATACGCATGGTTCAATTACTCCCTGATATTCCAACTGTGTCAGAATTTCGGAGACGGGGCCTTTTGCCTGCCGTTTGATGGGATATTGGGGTTGTGGCTGCGGTAGTGACCGCAAAGGTATTGCATGAGGAGGTGATTCTTCATCCCATCCCACATGGTTGCGGTATAACGCTGGTGCCAGGGACACAGCCCACTCAGCTGCAAATGCTTCAGCTTTGTCTTTTGGGACATGCCGTGAGAAGCTTGGAAGGATTACCTCCTCTCCTTTATGTGCAGCTAAAACGAATGGGGGTGGCCAATCCACCTCTGCTAACAAAATGTCATATGAAGAGGTTAGATTTTCCCAAAAAATCCCTTTTATTTCACGCGGTATGTCACCTTCAATTTGTATGACTATATTATATAGTCTGTCAGGGAGTGCCACTCTCGTGTCAGCTGTCTCTACAGTAACGAATGTTTCAGTTGCTGTCGCCTCCATATGAGGACGTAGCGCCTCCCGCACTATGGTAACTTCCGCGGCGCTGTCTAGGAGGGTCACTGCCCACGTCCAATTCTGGAGTCTCGTTCTCACGGTCTGAGGCATATTTCGCTGTAACAGCGGCAACCTTTTTCTTCTGAAATTGCGGTCGAGGAAGATGAAAGTCTTCTGCTTTACCTCTGACTTGTTGTCGAGGTTGGTCTCGCTCCTGGGGAGCCTCTCGGCCCCTTCCTCTATCTTGCCGTCCTCCTCCACCAGCCTGTGACGACGTCTGGGCCTGTGAAGAACGAGGAGAACGCGTATCAGAGCTCTGAAACCTTTCTGGTGATTTAATCCTTGACCTATCACGTAAATCATAAGTACGTTCAGAAGAAACCGAAACTGGGGAAGCGCCTCTCGACCCCGGCTTCTTTTGTTGCTTACCCTGTTTTTTCTGTCTCCAACTTTTTTTAGTGAAGACCGGTTTATCATCTTTCTCAGATGCACTTTTTGTCTGTATAACTTGTGTTTGCGATTGAGTTTGCATTTTTACAAAAGGCCTGTTGCCTAGGCTATTTCTTCCGATTGTTTTATAAGCCCGGGCTATTATTTTCGGTAATTCGCGAGGCCTGTCCAACTCTGGGACCAAAGCCAAAGCATTCGCTACTTGAAAGTTCATAGCATCGCCCTTGACATTTCCAAGGATCAGCTCAGCTACTACATCAAACACTCCCACTAGTCTCATCCCTAATTCCACAGCCGCTTCAGGGCCATGTTCATCCTGTACTTTTTAATTACAGAGGGTAGAACCGTCATGGAAGGAGTTCCAAAACATTTTGAATAAACTGCTGCGAATACCTTACCCCAGTTTTCACATGATGTCAAATCGGGGATTATGTCTTTTGGCAAACTTATCGTGAGGATGCGGTGTTTATCTACTGGGGATGTATGGGGAAACACTGCTTCTATCTGATCGAACTTTTCTGCAAGCCAGTAAGGATAGTCGTCCTTATTTTGTGGACGTTTGCCCATCACAGAATTTACCATGACAGGGCTTATAGTCACTCCAGCGGCTATAGCTGGTTGGCCTGCGACTACAGGAGCAGCTCCATGGAGGCTACCTGTAACGTATGTCACTAGGGCTCGATGCACTCGTACCAATTCGGTATGCATAGTGCGCAGTTCATAGCGGTAATGCCAGATAATTTGGATGCGGGGTATACCCGGCCAATACAGGCCAAGTGGCCCCCTGAATTGATAAGGGGCCTAAACGAACTGCGGTAGTTGGTTGTGGTAGGGCGCCATTGAACCAAACACGGTGCTGCCAAGCCGTGAGAGGTACTTCAAGAGTGGTATAGGGTCGATAGGCAGCAGGAATTACGGTGGGTTTATATTCATGAAACAGCTTATCACCTGCATCCACCGCCTCAAAAGTGATCCAAGTGTAAAACACTTCAAAGTGATAAGCCGCATCGGCTTGAACCACAAAGACCAACTCGACCCCTGTATCGGGCACTCCATACACAGCTAAGTGGTCTCGGAGTGCTCCTCGACTATGTGCAGCTATCGCCACACCAGCCATAACTAAACAATTATATTCGACAACCTAACAGGGAGCACAAAAATGGGTCTGTTAAGTAACCTTTTTAATAATTTCAAGCTTGAAAGAACCTATAAAACATTCAATATAGGAGGTATCACCGTCACATACGCCTCCGGAAGCGTACGCGAGGGGTTTGTGGACAAGCACAAGTACTACTCAAGCGTCTCGCAGATAAGCTGCCCCACGGTGGTCGCGCCATGTCATAAGGTTTCTGCACATACACAGAGCTATGCACAGGAAAATGGGACCCCGGAATACAGTGGTTTGCCACCATATACCGTAGCACCCAAAAACCCCAACCCAACTAGCTTAGCATCCCATTAGCACCCAAGTACTAATGTTTGGACAACCCAGAACACGGTATCTTTATCTCAGGACTCGCAGAAGCAAGAACACTCTTTCGTCACTCACTCGTACTTGTCCACAAGATGCGTAGGAAGAGACACTGGATAGGTTAAAATGTTTATTCCAACTTACGTGCTCTAATGTACAGTACACGTGTCAGTACTAATAGCATAATGCATATGACTAATATAAGCAGCATGGTTACAATTCCATAGAATACAAACGGGGAAAGCATCTCAGAGCTCAGTGGATAAACGTATAAATAACATTACCACCCTCCCTTGCAGTAAGATAGTTTAGTATAAAATAGAAGACCTCTGGGCTTTGACTAGCGAACCCCCATACCTCAGTCTCTAGATGCAGAATTACATCAGCAGGACATCATAGCTCTTCTCCCTGAAAGGGATTTCTCCAAGTGTCTTAAGCGCTAGTAAACTGCAGTATTAAAAGCACACAAAATTCTTCATGGCAAATGCACCTAATGTTATGTCTGGGTGCGCGAGACTGGCCATATCAGGAAGAACCAAAATACATTGTTATGCGACCTTGTACATGTTTGTGCAGACTGAGCCCAAAAAGGTGAACAACAGAAAATGCAGACAGTGCAAAAGAACTTGGCACGAGCAAAGGGCGAGGGAGACCCGGCTCAGTGCAACGTGCGCAAAGAAAAGCAGCATGGCAACCAGGCCTAGGCCAACATAACAAGGCAGGTAACAATCCACGAGACAACCCCACATATGCGGCATTGAACACACTCAATATCACATCATACATCATTATGAGGCACAACTACATGAAGTGTGCAGTTCCGTAAGGACATGCATGGTACATACATGGCCAACATCTGTCATCACGGTTCAACAAGTGGCATCAATAAGTCCCAGGTTGGCCCATTGGATATCATGAGGCCGTGTCACAGTTCCCATCTCCTGCTGCCATGTCACAATCACCCCCCACAGTGACATGTGAGGACAGATGTGCCCCAGGCATCACAGCTCAACGACAAGTACATTCCCAGGGACGCTGTATTGCCACATGGACACTGGCATTACATGGAGTATCATGTATACACCACAGCAAAACAACCATGATCCCCACAGGTAGTGGTCCCACTTGCCACTGCAGGACAGACATGGACGTCTGTGACACACACACGCACAACATCAAAGTCCATGCACACACAACGTGGATGTGGAGACTGTCTCCCATTGTGCACATGAAATCAGAGACATTGTAAACACTACATGCACACAGACTGTGGAGGACCATCACTATTGTGCCACTGGGACACCCTGGCTCAAACATACCGTCCCACATGGGACTCACGGGGTATGTGACATGACATACACATACACCACCGTGAAATGTGACCATGGCACATGCACAGACATGAACAGTTGCACCTCACAGTGGTCATGTACACGTAACACCCAGGATCCTGTCCCCATGAACACGTGCACAGCCTGGGGGTGGCTGCCCCCAGGTGACACCCACAGGACAACATGTACACCAACATACACACAATAGGAAATGCAGCCTTACATGCCTTATGATACAGTTTGGACAGGCTGTGGTGTTGTAGGTGTGCCCCTCACTCCCTGGGAGCTATCTGTGGCTGGCATATGTTCATCTGAGACAGGCATGGTGACATATGCCAGTCACTTGTACAGGGATGCGTTGAACAGCAATGGACCGATCGGTGCATCCGGCCGGCCCATTGCATTCAATGTGTGCGGGTACGCGTTGTACCCCTGTACGCGTTGAACAGCAATGGACCGATCGGTGCACCCGGCCGGCCCATTGCATTCAATGTGTGCGGGTACGCGTTGTACCCCTGTACACGTTGTACCGCAATGGACCGATCGGTGCGCCCGGCCGGCCCTTTGCATTCAATGTGTGCGGGTATGCATTGTACCCCTGTACGCGTTGAACAGCAATGGACCGATCGGTGCACCCGGCCGGCCCATTGCATTCAATGTGTGCGGGTACGCGTTGTACCCCTGTACGCGTTGTACCGCAATGGACCGATCGGTGCGCCCGGCCGGCCAATTGCATTCAATGTGTGCGGGTATGCGTTGTACCCCTGTACGCGTTGAACAGCAATGGACCGATCGGTGCACCCGGCCGGCCCATTGCATTCAATGTGTGCGGGTACGCGTTGTACCCCTGTACGCCTTGTACCGCAATCGACCGATCGGTGCGTCCGGCCGGCCCATTGCATTCAATGTGTGCGGGTACGCGTTGTACCCCTGTACGCGTTGAACATCAATGGACCGATCGGTGCACCCGGCCGGCCCATTGCATTCAATGTGTGCGGGAACGCGTTGTACCCCTGTACGCGTTGTACCGCAATGGACCGATCGGTGCGCCCGGCCGGCCCATTGCATTCAATGTGTGCGGGTACGCGTTGTCCCCCTCTACACGTTGAACAGCAATGGACCGATCGGTGCGCACCCATTGTCAATGGCCTAGCCTGGCAACGGACGCGTTTTCGAAATTTGAACGAGTCGGTTGCTGGAAATTCAGTTGGTCACCCACAACAATGTTGCAAAATCATGTATGTCATGAAGTTGAAGATTTGAAGGATGCTGTGGGCGTGTATTGGTGCTTCTATTCCATGGATTGGCCAGATTCAGAAGATGCAAACGACTTGGACCTATCACTTTGGACACATGGGACAGTATCTGCCTCTGCAGCACATATATATTGCTGGCTGTTCCCCTGAGAGCTCACTTGCCTGCACTACATGCTCCAGGACGACATCTGCCACTGCACTGCTGCTGTCTCTGCCCCCTCTGGACCCTGCAATGGCACGTACTGTGGAGAGAGCCCCAGCCTTCAGCCTTGAGGAGAACCAGGCCCTGCTGGACAGCCTACTTCCACAGTACAGCAAGCTGTATGGGACACCAGGGGAGCAGGTGAGTGTTCTGTGCACTGCCTTTCTAAATGTGCATTTTGTCTGACTAGCAAGGCTGAAAGTCTGCACGCCACTGGCTAGCAGGCTCACTGAGTAGTTGTCACCTCCCATAGTGTGTAGTGACATGCACTGGACAGGTATGGTGCAGTGACAGTGCATTTGAACAAGGTTTTACTTCCCATGCAATGATACCATGTAGTGACTTCTGGCAAACTGTCCATGGGCAGCGTTGCACTGCCTGTGTACATCATGTGCCCCTGTGATTGAGACATGTATATACAACTGTGTCATGCACGGATATGTTGCATGTGTAGTTATGGCCTTTTCACTTTGTCATCCTCACAGGTTAATGCCCATTGGAAGCAGGAGATCTGGAAGGACATCGTCCGGGCTGTCCGGTCCGTGGGGGTCTACAAGCGCCGGATCCGCAACTGCCAGAAGAGGTGGCAGGACCTTCGGGGCTGGACCCGGAGGATTGCACGGGTCCAGCTGAAGCTGTCGCCTCCTCGCAGGAGGGGCGGAACACGGACCCTGACCCCCCACATGCTCCAGATCCTGGCGGTGGTGTTTCTGGATGGGCAGCTGAAGGCCAGACAGCAGCAAGGAGGGGGTGAGTCAAAGACTGCACTGTGAACTCTGTATTACATGCTATGTGCCCTCCTCTGGCCTGGTTAAACTGCCACAGTACAGCAGTCATGTTGTCCAGGAGCCATGTCCCTCTATTGTGCACTGCCCACTCCTCATCTGATACCCAGGTGTGGCCCTTATATTCAGGGAATTGTGTCACTTGGGACTGTGTCCTTGCAGTTTGCTTCACTCAAGGTGGGGGACAGCATCTGTTTCCCTGACTCTGTTGTGGGCATCATGGGTGGGTCCATTGTTCACACAACGCCTGTGTTCGGACATGTAATCTGCGTGTTGCTTTGATATGCGGTCCACTTGCTGAGCTGAGCCACCACATGTGCCTGGGGTATCTGGCACACACCCATGCAGCGGGTGGGAACAATGTTTGGGCCCAAGGAGTGTGCATATTACGTGTGTCACACATACATAGCCAGCTATCCACTGTCCAGGGCTCATCCCTCATTCATGTGGGGCAGGACAGTCATGCCTACTCCAGCCCATCCAATACACCTGTACTCCCACTCCCGTGTATCAGGTGACACGTTGTGCGCAGTGATTTGACCCCTCAGGTGTCTGCCTCTGTGTCAGTGTGCTGTGGATTTGTTGCCAGGACTGCTGGGGTGTTTCTCGGTTGGGGCTCAGCATGCCACTGGAGATGTGACCATAGGAGACGATACTTGTGTGTCACATAGGTGTTTGATCAGCTGCCCGTGCAGACTGGGGTATGCGAATGTGAAGTTCAGGCAGCTGTTTCCCATTCACAGCAGATTGTGAGGGGCTCAGGTTCAGAGGGTAGTGTCACAGGTCTCCCATATGTCCAATCGGTATGACCTGGACAGATGAGGGTTAAGATGATGTGTTGTGTGGGGGATGTACATGTGCACTTGTGCAGCTCCAGGACTTGCATTGCCCATAACCTACTATTGTGACACAGTGCAGAGTGTTGTTGTCTGGCTGCCAAGTCATACATCACTGAGACAGTGATGTATGACTTAGCAGTCATGCCTCCGCCATGGCATGTGTCTACTTATTGGTGATCCTGCAGGGGAGTGACATGTGCTACATGCACACCATTGTGGCGATGGCTATCAGGACATGGGTGCATCATGGTGTCTGTCGCTGGTATGCAACACATGCATTTCCTATTTGACTCTGGGCATCCCTTTCATCCAGAAACCTGTACTGACTCAGTGGCAAGAGTTGTGATGTGTGCATGTCCACATGCTACACCGTGTCCTCTGCACTGTCCAACTACTGTGTAGGTGGTGCATGTGTCCACACTGGGGTGTTGCTATCCAACAGACACCAGACAGATGGGTGCAAGGCCATGTGGGATGTGAGTGCAATGGTTGGCATCAGACTGACAATTGGCTTCTCCTGTTCAGTTAGGGCACTTTTAGCAATGTTCAACTAATGATGCCAGGGCTTGCTCTGTAATGTGCTGTGCTCACAGTGGTGTGTGCGTTTGGTGCAGGTGACTGATGTCTGTCTGTTTCCCCATTGTTTGCAGTTACATCCACGGCCACGGAAGGGGACAGCTCCACGGACCAGGAGGAGCCGGAGAGCCAGACTCGGTCAGCAGCCGAGGAGTGGTCGGAGGGAACCAGTGGCACGGAGGGCGAGGGGAGCCACACCGAGGAGTCCCCACAGCATCCACCTCAGCTGAGGACCACAGTGGCTCAGAGGATGACTCCCTTATGGAGGCGGGTGTCAGCAGCCACCACACCCCAGCTAGTGTTGCTGTCCCCGCCACCACCAGCACCACCACCGCCCTCCCATCGGCTCCCATTCCCCAGGTCCGTGGAGGCTCCCATGTTCGGGAGCGTGTCTCCTTTGGGCCAGGCACCGTACCCCCTGCCCCTGTGTCCCCTGCTGCCCTGAGTGAGGAGTCAGTGTACTTCCTTCGCCAGCTCCATGTAGGGCAGACAGCCATGCTGAGTGTCCTCCATGCGCACACCGCTCTGTTGACTCAGCTGGTGTCGTTCATGGAGGGCATCTCATCGGGCATGTCTGACCTACAGAGGGGCAATAGGTCCATGGACTCCTCCCTGATGGCAGCAGTGTCCCTCCTCAGACAGTCCCTCACCCCTCCTGCCTCTGCTCCATCCACACTCCCCAGCACCTTACCCGTCCCAAGCACACACACACCGGCACAGGCACACACCAGCACACACACGTCCAGCACACAGACACACACGCCACAAACAAAACGCACACGCACGCACAGTCAGGGGACTGACCCAGACTCACAGGGGATGGGGCCCTGGAACACACACACGCATCCACGAGCACTGCGCAGTCCTCAGTTGCCTCTCCCTCCAAAGCACCCTCCCTTGCCTCACCTGCAACCCCAAAGACCCAGCGGCTCTTCCTCAGTGACCTTGGCCTCTTCCCCTCCGATCCAGCTGATACAGCATTCAGGGGGAAGAGGAAGCCCACCCACATGGAGCAGAGTGCCCCTCGCCCCCGGACACCCTCCCCCAGGCGCAGACAGACTGAGGCCCCCACCCGCAAGTCCCCCGGAGTCGTAAGAGCAAGACCCCGCCGCCGCCCTGCAGCTCAGGCACCAGGTCTCCTTCCTCCATCCCTCAGGCCCCCACTCCACAGGTGCCCCCACCACACCCTGCCCCAGGTTCCCCCACCCACAGATATACCATCCCCAAGAGGATCCAGCCTTCTCCCCCTGCCACTTGCTCTCCCGGCACCACACCCCCGCTGCGCTTGTCTGTGCCACTGATGTGGTGAGGGTGTCCTCCCCCTCTGTCCAGCCCACCTTGCCTGTTCCCCATTCTCCTCCCCTGGTGGTAGGCACTGCAGTGGAGTCCACTACCACCCTGTCTGACTTGGGCACTGCAGTGGCGGACCTGTCCACTCCATCTGCAGGGTCCACTGCAGTCGTGCCGGCACCCACAACATCTGAGTCATGCCCCCAGTTGTGCCGGCACACACCATGTCAGACACCTCCACTGCAGTTGTCAGTGGCTCTCCAGCCCCCACCACCCCTTCCCTGCCTCCTCCTGGTGAGCCCTGATCCTGTCCCTGCGGTGCCTGGCCTGCCCCCCGGTTGCCCCTCCTAGTGGATTGTCCCTGGTTTTGTGCAGTGCAGGCATGCGTAGGGTGACATCTGCCACTGTCACCCTGTTTGGACTTTGACAATGGACTGGCCATTGGCCTTTGTGTTTTTCTGGACTTTCACTTTTAAACACACATATGCTGAATAAAGCAACTTTCTGTTCTCTAGTGCTTATGCTTCTGATGTACATGTTGTTGATGATGCTAACCATGCCCTTGCTGCAGTGATGGTGATATTTGGTCTCATGATAATGAAGTGTTACTGTGCAGGAACACATGTGGTCCAGGGGGAATGTGTCCTATCCTGTGGTGTATCCATGTCATCCATAGCAGCATCTGAGGGTGTCATGTGTTCAGTATTTGGCAATGGGATTTCCTACTTACATTAGCAATTTCACATCTGTGGCTTCCACCCCTGCACATCTGTTGTGCCTGCCATTGTTCAATTCGTCTACTTCCCTCACCGTGTGGCCATCTCCACTGGACATGCAGGTTTGGGCATCAATGGGGAAGGACTCATCTGTGTTGTCAGTGCAACATTGCTATACAAGTGTGTTGGATCTGTGCTGATGATTTCGTTGGCACTTCCATGACCAGGCTGATGTGACAGGAGCCTTCATTTGGTGCTAATTGTTGATTGTGTGATCAAGTGCTCAGCTGACATGATGGGGCCCTACTGAGGCAACATATGGCACAGCTTTCCTCACACAGGAGTGGAGTCCCCTCATGGCAGTGTGTACTCCAGTGACATTGCCTGCGCCCAAGGTGTGTGTTGTATGAGCCTGTCTGTGTGTTCACTTCCGTTTAGCTGTGCATGCTGTGATCCCTAGTGTTGTACCTGTTTGTGATGCTTGCTGAGTTGACCTATGTTCCCCCAAAGTCTTCTCCCTGGGTTCTCTGTGATGTGGGTGCATGGCACATTACTGGTCATCAGGGTGTCACCCATAGGTGTGTTTGCTGTCAGGGCTGAGTTTGTGTGCAGACGCAGATGGGTCACAGTCAGGTTTCCCCTTGGCACTTGTTGTTTGCACCTGTCATGTGATTTCCAGTTTGTGTTATCTTTCAGTGATTGTGACACTTTGGGGTCGATTCCGATTCGGGCCGGAAATCTCTCCGACCGAGCCGGACCCGGAGAGATTTCCGACCGAATCGGACCCGTGCAGTCCGACCGAACGAGTACGATGCGTCCGTATGTTATCGGACACGAGTCGGTCGGACTCCCATTGAACTCAATGGGAGCCGGTCGTACAACGCGTACGCGGGCTCCCATTGCCTCAATGGGTGCGAGGCGGACAAGGGCGCCCCTACAGCGAGTACGCCGCGAGCGCTCGCGGCGTACACGCACAGGTAGGGGGACCCATGGGTCCCCCTGTGTGCGCCTCGCACGGGTACGCGTACAGGGGGTCCGACACGGACCCCCAAAGTACGGCTCCGACAGCTCTTACGAGCCGGAGTGCGCGGCTCGGTCGGACTGCTCCGCGGCGCGCATCGTACTTACCCGGCCGGGAAACGTCTCCATTGCGCGGTGCGAGTCGAGTCCGAGCGAGTCGGTCGGAGCGGTTCGAGTCCGAGCGAGTCGGTCGGAGCGGTCGGGACGCCCGGACGAGTCGGTCGGCGATTTCGCATCGTACTCGCTCGGCCGGACCCGCGTACGGTTCGGTCGGGAAACAGGGCTCCGAATCGGATCCGGTAAAGCCGAATCCGATTCGGAGCCCTACCGGCCGAGATCGGAATCGGCCCCTTTGTGTGTGTGACTGCTGGCACTCCTCAGGGTCCGGGCTGCAATGTTGGTTGTTGTCTATGTGTGTTCTTTGTGGGTGACCTTGGCTTCTTCATTGGTGTGTGACTGTGGCTGGGATCCCATTGGTTGGTGTGGTATTGCCGTCATGTCCATGTACAGCGTAGTGTGCAGTGTGTCAGACATTCAGGAGTCTTGTTGAGTGGCCATGTGTGATGTGTTTCTGCACCTTGGTTCCCACCCACCACCCTGGAATTGTCATGGGTGCATGTGCAATGTCACCAGTGCATGTGTGCTTCACTGCTGCACATTGTTGGAGGTCGAGGTGTGTGGTGTTGAGTGTGTGCAGATGAGAGTTGTTGCCCGGCTAGACCCCTGCCTCCATGTTGGCCTTGGCTTACTGGCTGTGCTGATTGATTTGTGCTTGTGTAGGTGTGATGGTAGTTTGTTGCTCAGGACACATGACTGTGGTTCACAGTGTGAACGACATTTAGCTTTGTCATCACAGTGGGATTGTAATGCAGCCCAGGGTCACCACATTGTGGGGGCCCTGGGGGTAGTGCTGTGGTGTGTCTGTGTCTTGCTGTGTCAGTTGCTGTTCCTACGTGCCTGTGTGACATGTGTGATTTGTGCTCCCTCTCATCTGACAATGCCTGATTGCCCACATAGGGGATTTGGATCCATGAGTTACCTTTGTGTGGCACTGTATGCACATCTGTATAATTGGTATTCAGGCCTCCTCATGTGTTGTGTGGTTGCCTGGGGACACTGGCACCCCACCCCCCCTCACCTGTTGTGTTTGATGTGCAGTGTGGGTCTGCCTGTTTGTGTTTGTGCATCTGCACCACTCGATTGGCATATCTTAGGTGTGCCATTGGCTGTATGTAGTTTGGTGGGTTTCCCCTGCTGTCCCTGGGACTCCTAGGTCATCAGTCAGCACAATGATCATGGTTTGTGTGTCCCATTGCTGCCATGGTATGGTATCTGTTCACCTCACATCTACAGTCTCCACAGGGTATCTGCATTTGTGTGCCCATTGGTGCAAATATGTGGGTCTGCATTCTGATGGTCACTTCTGTCATTGTGTCATTGATGAATGTTTACAGTGTCAGCCCCCATGGGTGTTGTTTGTCTGCACATGGCCAAAGGTATGTCTTATTTGCACTGCAGTATTTGCCTCCCCAATCTATGTTGCAATGGGACACATGCACTACTTTGCCACTGATGTGTTTTATGTTCTGTGACCAGGAATCATCCATGCAGTTTGGCAGTTGCAGCTTTTTCTTTGTCAACACTTACATTTTGGTCACTGTGATGATGGGGGTTTGGACCCCATTGCTACAATGTTCAAAATGTGCTTCAGATATGGACCCCACACTTACATTTTGGTCACTGTGATGATGGGGGTTTGGACCCCATTGCCACACTGTTCAAAATGTGCTTCAGTTATGGACCCCACACTTACCTTTTGGTCACTGTGATGATGGGGGTTTGGACCCCATTGCCACACTGTTCAAAATGTGCTTCAGCTATGGACCCCACACTTACCTTTTGGTCACTGTGATGATGGGGGTTTGGACCCCATTGCCACAATGTTCAAAATGTGCTTCAGCTATGGACCCCACACTTACATTTTGGTCACTGTGATGATGGGGGTTTGGACCCCATTGCCACAATGGTCATGGCCTGCTTGCATTGTGGGGGCCACACACATATATGTGTGGCACATGTGATACGGGGTCACATTGTATGTTCAAAGTCATGTTCAGTGATGTAGGCATTTGACACAGTCTACACACGCTTGTCATGATGTTGGGGGATGTCTTTTTCTTGCATTCCCTAGGTTGTGGTGTGCTGGTTGTGTCATGCATTGTCCATCCTATGAGTGGGGGTGGTGTTGGTGGTAGGCATCCAGCCCCCATGGGTAGAGGTGGTAGTAGTGACAGGCATCCAGCCCCCTGGGTAAGGGTGGTAGTAGTGGTAGGCATCCAGCCCCCTGGGTAAGGGTGGTAGTAGTGGTGGGCATCCAGCCCCCTGGCTTAGGGTGATAGTAGTGGTAGGCATCCAGCCCCCCTGGGTAAGGGTGGTAGTAGTGGTAGGCATCCAGCCCCCTGGGTAAGGGTGGTAGTGGTGGTGGGCATCTGGCACCCCCTGGCTAAGGGTGGTAGTAGTGGTAGGCATCCAGCCCCCTGGCTAAGGGTGGTAGTAGTGGTAGGCATCCAGCCCCCTGGGTAAGGGTGGTAGTAGTGGTAGGCATCTGGCACCCCCATGGCTAAGGGTGGTAGTAGTGGTAGGCATCCAGCCCCCTGGCTTAGGGTGATAGTAGTGGTAGGCATCCAGCCCCCCCTGGGTAAGGGTGGTAGTAGTGGTAGGCATCTGGCACCCCCATGGCTAAGGGTGGTAGTAGTGGTAGGCATCCAGCCCTCCTGGCTTAGGGTGATAGTAGTGGTAGGCATCCAGCCCCCCTGGGTAAGGGTGGTAGTAGTGGTAGGCATCCAGCCCCCTGGGTAAGGGTGGTAGTGGTGGTGGGCATCTGGCACCCCCTGGCTAAGGGTGGTAGTAGTGGTAGGCATCCAGCCCCCTGGGTAAGGGTGGTAGTTGTGGTAGGCATCCAGCCCCCTGGGTAAGGGTGGTAGTAGTGGTGGGCATCCAGCCCCCTGGCTTAGGGTGATAGTAGTGGTAGGCATCCAGCCCCCTGGGTAAGGGTGGTAGTAGTGGTAGGCATCCAGCCCCCCTGGCTAAGGGTGGTAGTAGTGGTGGGCATCTGGCACCCCCATGGCTAAGGGTGGTAGTAGTGGTAGGCATCCAGCCCCTGGCTTAGGGTGATAGTAGTGGTAGGCCTCCAGCCCCCTGGGTAAGGGTGGTAGTGGTGGTGGGCATCTGGCACCCCCTGGGTAAGGGTGGTAGTTTTGGTAGGCATCCAGCACCCCTGGGTAAGGGTGGTAGTGGTGGTGGGCATCTGGCACCCCCTGGCTAAGGGTGGTAGTAGTGGTAGGCATCCAGCCCCCTGGGTAAGGGTGGTAGTAGTGGTAGGCATCTGGCACCCCCATGGCTAAGGGTGGTAGTAGTGGTAGGCATCCAGCCCCCTGGCTTAGGGTGATAGTAGTGGTAGGCATCCAGCCCCCTGGGTAAGGGTGGTAGTAGTGGTAGGCATCCAGCCCCCTGGGTAAGGGTGGTAGTGGTGGTGGGCATCTGGCACCCCTGGCTAAGGGTGGTATTAGTGGTAGGCATCCAGCCCCCTGGCTAAGGGTGGTAGTAGTGGTAGTCATCCAGCCCCCTGGGTAAGGATGGTAGTAGTGGTAGGCATCTGGCACCCCCATGGCTAAGGGTGGTAGTAGTGGTAGGCATCCAGCCCCCTGGCTTAGGGTGATAGTAGTGGTAGGCATCCAGCCCCCTGGGTAAGGGTGGTAGTAGTGGTAGGCATCCAGCCCCCTGGGTAAGGGTGGTAGTGGTGGTGGGCATCTGGCACCCCCTGGCTAAGGGTGGCAGTAGTGGTAGGCATCCAGCCCCCTGGGTAAGGGTGGTAGTGGTGGTGGGCATCTGGCACCCCCTGGCTAAGGGTGGTAGTAGTGGTAGGCATCCAGCCCCCCCTGGGTAAGGGTGGTAGTGGTGGTGGACATCTGGCACCCCCCTGGCTAAGGGTGGTAGTAGTGGTTGGCATCCGGCCCCCCCTGGGTAGGGGTGCTGGTGGTGGTGCGCATCCAGGCCCCTGTGTGCATATGTGGCATTGGTGATGGGCATCCCGCCCCTATGGTGCTGCTGTTGCAAGTAAATTCTGCATCCCTCTGTGTGTGTGTGATGTGTCGTGTACGTGTTGTATGTGTTTTGTGATTGGTGTCTGACTTACCTTCTGCGCCGTACGCGTCCGTGCCTGTTCCGGTAGTAAATGTAGAATATTGGTAGGATCGGGACGAAGGGATTCATGGTTGGTTCGTGTTGTTCGTCTTTCTCGTTGCTTCGCGTCGTCCTCGTCGCTGGCGTGTTCGCCTCGTAGCCGTGGATCGTGTTGTGGCGCGAATCGGAGCTTATGTGCGCCTCTCCCGGATGCTTTGACGTGCCGTGCGTAGCGACGGTTTCGGCGCATACGGAAAGCGCATCGTACTTGTTCGGCCGGACGGGGCTGCATTTTCCCTTCCGTGCGACTCGATTCTGTGTTTCCGGATTCGCCTCGGTCGGAGAACAGGACCTGGATTGGGTGAGTACGACTAGGCCGGATTCTGTGCTGTTGTGCGCATCGTACTTACTCGTTCGGTATGATGTACGGATCGGTCGGGAAACAGGCATTCGCATGGCTTTTTTCCCGACCGAATGGTATTGGGTGCGCCTCCGACCGAGATCGGAATCGGCCCCTTAGTATGAACTTGCGCAGAAGAAGCCAAATTCACAACTCCAAGGCATTTCCATAGCAACACTTCAGTATAGGGGTTTCCAATCCAGTGCTATGCCACAGGAACACTGCACTGTGAAATCCAGTTTGTTGACACTTTGAAGTATAGCTTAAGTGTCAAATAAATTTGCAGCAGGGATATAGGTACAGGCTTGTTGATTTTCATTTTGAAAATGCGCTTGGCTGGCTCCAGGGAGCTGTGGAGCCCTTGTGTTCCTGTGTTGCTGCCGGAACATGAACTCTGTGAGGCTGGCGAACAAGACGCAAAATTGGAGGGGCCTAATTACAGCACTAGAATGCGCTAAATAATGAAAGGTATTGGCTCCCGCTGCTTTTTATTTATGTTTTGTGTGTACTGAGCCCTGATGCTCTTATATTTTGTTGGCACTTCCCATAAACGAGAAGCACTGGAAAAACCCAAGGTAGCCCTGCAGGAGCACTGCGCCAAAGTGTGCCACGGGAGGGGCATTGCAATGACACTACTTCGTGTAGTGCGTCACTCACCTGCTAACCTTGCTCCCTGGACGGTGTCTAGATAGCATGAAGGAAATTAACATTCAAGCAACAAGACAGGCATTCATTTTAACGGGCCTCGCACCACGTTATCACTACTAAACAAATAGGCCGAACCCAGCTGCTTCACTTTTTTTTACTTACATGGTGGTTCACTGACAGGGTGGAGGCTGCGGGTCACTGTCTGGACTGGAAAGTAAGCTTCAAGAAAGGCAACGCCAAAACCTTTCCACAGGCACATGCTCCTGCAGTGTGGTAAATCTTTGCCATGAGTCTGCTGGCTGAATTGGTGTCCTGCATTAATTGCACCGCAGGAAGCGGATACCTCGAGTCTGAGCAGTATGTCTTCAAAAGTCTTGATGACAAACTGCGCAGATTCGATTTTCGGCTTCCCGCCTGCCTACAGCCTCAACCTACCCTTTCCCAACTCCTCACACGATAGGATCCACCCCTCTGTGATGAGTTGGGAAAGGGTGGAGTAACAATGTTCTCCACTCCTTGACTGACGTGAAGCCCCAACATTACAGGGCTTCTGTCAAAAATGCCCGGGGGTAATTTTACACACACGTAGTCAAGGGAAGACCGATCCTCAAAGCTATTTCCTTGCCGAGCTGATGACATCACAGACCTCAGGGCTGTGAGCTCGTCAGCCCGGCAAATACTCTTAGCTTTGGGCCCGCCCAGGGGAGGAAGTTTATGGAAAGCGTCACTGCACAGTTTTTTAAAGGAGTAGTTTTAGTATAGCTTTTATTTTGACTTTGAAAGTAAGTTGGGCAGAGCCCCGACGCCCTCGAACAGAAACCGCCCCTGATCCGACCCTTTTGACCCTTTTCCAATATTTTGACGACTCCGGTACTATATCTGGTACTACTAGTGAAGGCACTAATGTTGTAATCACCAAAGAGGGGAAAAGACCCGACGCAGGTTAAAAAATATAGGCCAATCTCTCTAATTAACTTAGATGCAAAGATCTATGCCAAGATACTCTGCAAGAGGCTGGAACCTCGCTCCCTCGTCTGATCGAGCGTTCACAAGTGGACTTCATGAAACACAGGCTATCCAATGATAACACCTGTCTCCTTTGCCATGTTATCGAAAAGGCTAAGACAGCCTCCACCAAAATGGTAGCAGTTGCCCTCGAGCTGAAAAAGCATTCAATAGGGTTTCATGGAGGTACAAGACAAGTCTGTCCCCTCTCCCCTTCATTATTCATCTTAAGCCTAGAACCCTTACTCCACAAGATCAGAACTAACTCCCATATCCATGTTGTCTCCTTTAATAGCTCTACAGTGAAAATCGCGGCTTACGCTGACGATATCTTAATTATGTCTGAAAAGGCTACTCAATCTATCCCAGCCTTACTTCAAACCATTGAAGAATATCCCCAAGTTTCGAATTATAAGCTTAACAAAGACAAGTCTGAAATCCTTGCACTGAATAATCTCTTCTCCAGTGCCTTTTTGCCAACACAGGTCTTTCCTGTCAACCTAAGTTTGTTAAATACTTGGGACTGGAGTTCAACAATGAGGCCCAAGCGCTGAGAAAGGTAGAAGCTCTGCTAGAGAGCTGGAACCTAAATTCCTCACATGGTGAGGCCGCATCGAGACCATCAAAATGATGATCACCCTCATAATCAACAACCTTGCGAACATGCTACCACTAGCTCTATCAGATGAATTCCTACAAAAGACCGATAAACTACTAAATAAATTAATTTGGCAAAATAAACAACCCAGAATTTCTATCAAAAAACTTTGTCTAACGGTTCACCTCGGAGGCGTTAATTTGGTGGACTTTGAAAACTATCAAACCACCTTTCTTGCCAGACAGGGCTCCCTTTGATTCGCTCAGTCTCCGGAATATACTCCCACATGGCTATTAATCGAGAGGGAGCTTCTAGGCAAATTTCACCCGATCTTTCTCTTAACCAGCAATCCCAAACCCCGCCCTCGGGTAAATACATTTTTAACAATACTGTTAGAAATGGGGGTCTCTAGTTGGCAGAGGTAGGTACCTTTGTCCAAATAGGGACCCTTGCTTCTAGTCAGGGTAAGGGGGATACACTCCTAAAATAACCCCTGCTCACCCCCTTAGTAGCTTGGCACGAGCAGACAGACTTATCTAAGCATTTGTGAACACATACAGTAACACAGTGAAAACACTACAAATGGACAACACACCAGTTTAGAAAAATAAGTAATCTTTATCCAAACCAAAACAAGACCAAACGACAAAAATCCACAATGCAGTATTTAAAATAAGGCTTTCAAATGGTAGAAATAGTTCGTTCAATGCAAGTTGTAAATGCGACACTTTTCTCAAAAGTACCTTAGATGCGTCACGCAAAGTAAACAAAATGGCCGCAGGGAAGGTGATGCGTCGGTTCCTTACACACAGGGGAGGTGATGCGTCTGTTCCTTACTGCAGCGCAGGGGAGGTGATGCGTCGATTCCTTACTGCGTGGGGAGTTGATGCGTCTGTTTCTTACTGCGGACCCCAATGATGCAACAGTCTTGGCGCCTCGATGCGATGCGTTGATCCGGTACGATGCGTGTCTTCATGCAGCCGCACAGCAGGCTTGCATCGGGATCGGTGCGGCAGCGATTTCTCGAGCCGCGGCAGGCGCTGCAACGGTTTCTTCGGCGATGCGTCGGAAAACCAGTGCGGATGCGACACGCTTCTTCGGTGTTGCATCGATTTCCCAGCTCCCAGCGACAGACAGTCTCCAGAGGTCCCAAACAGCAGCAGGCACCTCTTTGCAGGTTGGAATTCCCAGCAAGGAAATTCAGGGGAGCTGGTGGTGAAGTCTTTGTGTCCCTGAGACTTCAGAACAGGAGGCAAGCTCAGTTTCAAGCCCTTGGAGATCTTCCTCAAGATGACAAAGCAAACAGCAAAGTCCTTTTCTCCTTTCCTTGGCAGCAAGTAGCCACTGCAGGCCAACCCCAGACAGCAAACAGCACAGGGGCAGTATTCCTTCTCAGCTTATCCGGATCTTCTCCTTGGCAAAGGTTTCTCTTGATTCCCAGAAATGATCTAAAAGTCTGGGATCTGGGCCCCTCTTTTTATACACCAAAATCCTAGTGTATGTACCTAGCCAAAACCAGTTCTGTGGGGCACTTTGCAAGTGAACAACAACCTCCTTTGTCAGTGTGAGCCCTGGCTTCAGACACACCACAGGGGGGCGGAGCCGTCATTGTGGAAGGCAGGCACAGCCCTAATCAGGTGAAGATGCTACTCCCCCCACCACTCCAAATGCAGTCCAAGCCTATTCAGCCCAGCCCTGACTCATCAGACTTCTGGAGCCACTGCCCTGCTCCAGCCCCTGTCATCCAAAAGCCAGGCTTGCAATACAGAAACCTAGCAGAGGCACACTGGATGGTTAGGCAAGAAAATACCTACTTTCTAAAAGTGGTATTTTCAAACTCAGAATGTAAAAATCACCCTCACTAAAAGATGCACTTTAACATTCTGAGTTCAGGCATACTAAACTTTATTTTCCCATCTTGTTCCCAAGGTCAGTTATGTTTATAAGATGTTATAAACAAACTCCCCATTCTGGCCTATGGGAACAGACAGCCTTGCAATAGTGAAAAACGAATTTGGCAGTATTTCACTATCAGGACATGCCACACACATCAGGGCATGTCCTACCTTTAACATACAATGCACCCTGCCCACAGGGGTACCTTGGGCCTACCTCAGGGGTGACTAACATGTAGAAAAGGGAAGGTTTAGGGACTGGCAAGTGTGTGCACTTGCCAAGTCGACATGGCAGTCCCGGACTGCACACAGGCTCTGCAATGGCAGGCCTGAGTCACATTTTACAAGCTGCTTCTGTGGGTGGCACAATCAGTGCTGCAAGCCCACCAGCAGCATTTGATTTACAAGCCCTGGGCACACATAGTGCACTGTACTAGGGTCTGACAAGTAAATCAAATGAGCCAATCATGGAATCACTAATCCATAGCAATACTTTACAAAGGGAGCACTTGCACTTTGGCACTGAACAGCAGTGGCAAAGTGCCCAAAGCATCTAGACCAGCACAAATGGAGTCCAACACACAGCAAAACACAGGAAGTAGAGGCAAAAAATGGAAGGGAGACCCACGCCAATGGTGCCAGGTCTAACAAATACCAAAAGGGCCCTTCCAAAAATTGATAGAATACTGGAAACCCCGATCTCCAACTCAAAAATGATTTCCCTATGGAACAACCCTAAAATTAGAACCCAAGGCTCTCCAGCCTGTTGGCCACACTGGGCCTCTGGGGGCATTCACTTCCTGAAAGATCTAGGGTCTTCACAAACTCCGCTATCTTTTAGGGAATTACAAACCCACTTTAACTTACAGAACCTAGACCGCTATGATTCCCTGAAGCTTAAAGTTGGTTGATCTACATTAAAACTCCCAGCTAACGACCCTTCTCTTACCAAAGCGGAGTCCAAATAGAACGGAACTTCTTAGCCCTAATCAAAGGTTTCCTAGACCCAAATATAAGGTCCTGTAACGATAGCCTCTTAATTGGTATCCTTTTTACTGCTGCCTGTTAAACAGTTCTAGCTAATTGTAATAACACTGCAGCCACCTCTTTTTGCTCCTGGCTAAACTGGGTCTCCTTCCTGAGAGGCACAAATAACGCCTCCCTGCAAAATTCCCCATGGAGAGTGCGCAGTACCTCTATTTGGAACTCCCTCGACAATTATTTTGCTACCACTAAACCACTGTGAAGTCCTAATAGGACAATCCTTGACACTTACCCTCTCAGGTTGGTAATCTCCCTGTATGCAGAAACATCAGTCTCAGCAACAATAGATGTCACCGCCTCTTAAATCCTAGTGCTTGATTCCTGGCTAGCTGGGAATATACACCCCGAAACACACCTCCATCTACGTACTCTACAGTCCCTTTAGGTTCCGCCCCCTATACATGTCACTTGAATCTACACCTACTAGCTCTTCTTTTTTCTTTATTTTATTCACACCAAATCATTATATCTCATCCTGTAATTCTCATGTTTTTGTAAGTATAGCATATGTTATTCTGCCCTCATTTGTTAGGTGTTACCTAGGCTTTGTTCTATGTATTAGTCCATCTGGTCCCTGCTATCCAGCCAGGGCTTACTCTCATGCCTGGGCTTTTCAAAATGTAACCCGTGTATTATATTATTGTTACTTTCTCCCTGTTTATTTGTTTTTGAAAAATGCACAATAAAATATTCCTGAAATTAAAAAGAAAAAAAAAAGAAAATAGCTCTTACCTGCCGTGCGTCTCGGGGGCAATCGCCAGCACCACCTGTTGCAGACAATAACCAAAACATGCATAACTAGGATTACTAAACAACAACACATGATATTGTGCACACAAATTGGGTGTTTTTTGTTATTCAAGTTTGATAAAATGAGGTAAACCGTTTCTTTTTTTAAAATAATAGTTTGTAAGTTACTAAATAATTGATGGCTCTAATGCAGACGCTGGGAATATATAGCCATCTTTATTGAACATGACAAGCATTAGGAAAGCATTAATACACTGTAATCAATGCGCCGTAATTATTAACGAAAAGTGTAATAAATACCCCCGCGCCTCATCAGTACAGAGATATTAAGCATCTGAAAATGTTTTATCCCAAAGTATTTCTAACGAGCAATGATCCAAAATTATAATTTTCCCAAAAGCTGCGATTCAGACGCACGGAATCCGTTGTTGTTCTCATCGCTCTGCCACCAGGGGTCGCACTTGAATGCTGTTCTGCAAGGGAGCACAACGTTAAAACACTCATATTTCATTCTGAAGGATTGCAACACATTCAGTTCTTTACCATATTTCCAGTGACAGGGGGCTATGAAAAATAACATCCAAACAATGGCTTTATAAGCTCCCGAAGAATAATACCCATCATGCAGACAGTCTTAAAGAAAAGTATATCAGTAAAGAACAGACATGTTTGAAAAATGAGGCACATGTTATGAAAAGGTTAAATTAGAATGTAATAGGCAGGTCACTATGCATGCGAATGAGCACTATTGTTCATACATTACTTTCAATATTATCAGCAGATGCAGCAAAAACGCTAAAGTTTATGAGCCATCTTAGCCACGACTTGGGTGAAAGCTTATTATTGCAAAATAAAATATGGTTCTTTACAGTAAGACATTCATTGCTCACGACAAAGGAGTATTGGATATATATCGAGAAGAAGTTTGCTTCAGCAATTTTTTTTCAGTTATTAAACAGGAACTATACTAAACGATAGAAATGCACTTTGTATTATCTAATATTTCTGAGTAGAATTCCAAATGAAATGTATATGAAGATTCCTTTTTGGCAAGTACATGACATTATCAGTTAATCACAGTGAAGTATGCGAGTGTCCCATTGATTTGTTTTAATGGGGAACTTCAGTTTCAGTCTGTTAGAAATTGGGTTACTGGCTGACTGGGTGTGAGCCCTGGTCAAGCAGCAACCACAATCCTAGTAAGGGTAAGGCGCAAGCAAACTTCAAATTAACCTGTGTGCAACCTCCTGGTAGCTTGGCACAGAGCAGTCAGGCTTAACTTAGAAGCAATGTGTAAAGTGTTTGTGCAACACTTCAGACAGTAAAATAGTGAAAACACTACACAAAAAGATCTCACAACAGGTTAGAATAAATAATAAAACAAGACCAACACAAAAAAAATCCAATCAGTAGAACCGGAGCCAATCAATCAATCAGGGATTTGTAAAGCGCACTGCTCACCCGTGAGGGTCTCAAGGCACTGATGGTGGGGGTGGGCAGCTCCGTAAGGGTCATTTGAAGACCCAGGTCTTGAGGTCCTTTCTGGAGGTTAAGGGGGAGTTCGTGCCAGGTCTGGGCTGCGAGGTAGGAGAAGGATCTTCCACCTGCTCTGGTCCTGTAGAAGCGTGGGACGGTGGCTAGGGAGAGGTCGGCTGAGTGGAAGGTTCTCTTGGGGGCGTGGAAGGAGATTCAGTCGTTGAGGCATTGGGGTCATTCTTCTTTTGATAGGGAGCCAGTGGAGGTCGCGGAACTGTTGGGTGATGTGGTTGTGCCATGGGATATTGAGGATTAGTCTGGCTGTGGCGTTCTGGACAATCTGCAGTTTGCAGAGGAGTTTTTTATTGATTCCGGCCTAGAGGGCGTTGCCGTAGTCTAGTCTGCTGGTGATGAGTGCATGAGTGACGGTTTTCCTGGAGTCGGGAGGGGGGATCCACTTGAACGTCTTGCGTAGTATGCGGAGGGTGTTGAAGCATGCGGAGGAGACGGCATTGATCTGGCGGTTCATGGTAAGTGATGAGTCCAGTATGATGCCGAGGTTGCGTGCATGGTCTGGTGATGTGCGTGGGTTTCCGAGGGCAGGGGGCCACCAGGTGTTGTCCCATGCAGAGGGGGTGGAGCCGAGGATGAGGACTTCTGTTTTCTCTGAGTTGAGTTTCAGGCAGCTGTTCTTCATCCAGGTCGCGACAGCTTTCATCCCTTCTTGAGTAATGAATTTTTAAAGAATGAACTGTAAAATAGTACCTAAAAACATAAAGCGCCAATCGGGGATATCTGCTCACACTGGACCGGCTTAAATTCAGAAGTTCAAGCCGATGCAGGGCGGGTCGAATACAGTCCCAGATTAGTACTGCTGAAGGTTTACCATCTCAAGTTTTGTGTCAAGAGTACTGTTTGTTTAGAAGAAGATTGCTGGAGGCAAGGAGAGCATCCCTGGCGGTGGTCGGCATGGAGGGAGGAGCAGGCCCGATGTCGGGGTGGGCATGCTGGCACTTCGCATTGGCAGTCCACATGGGCGATCGATCTTGCTGTGCGAGGAGACAAACTTGTGGTGGCTTGCGCTGATTTTCCATGTGTGTGGCGCAGTTGCGGTACAAATGGACAAGTTCGCTTTTGCGAAGAGCCCAAAAGCTTGAATTGAAGAGCTCAAGAACCAGACCAAAGGTCCAGAACCTGAGGGTACCTGTTGAGGTGTCAGGAACTCGCTGATGAGGGGCCCAGGAGCTGTTTGGGAGCCTGTTATGTCCCTGAGGCTCAGATCAGTAGGCCAGCGTGCTAGACCTTTGATTCACTCTGGGGTCCTGGGTTCAAGATGGAGTTGCAGGCCCAGTTCTTCTTTCCCAGGCAAGAGGGCAGCAGGTCGGCATAACAGGGCAGCAGCTCCTTCAGAGTAGCAGTACAGCAGAGTGGCAGTCCTTCTAGGAGCACAGCAGTCCTTCTTCCTGGCAGAGCATTCACAGGTCCAGAAGTGTACTGAAGTGATGGTGTCTGAGATCCTTCTTTTATACAGTGGTGCCCTGGTTCTGGAAGGTGGGAGAAGTTTCTAGACGATGTCTTTGAAGTGCATGGAATTCCCTACCTTCCCTGTTCTGGCTCCAAGCTGGCTAAAGTGACAGTTCAGGGCTGTTCGGCCCATGGTGTGGAGGGAGGAAACAACCTATTCAAGTGTAAGTGGGGATGTGCCCAGCTCCTCCCTCCCATCCTGCAAGTGATTGCCCATTCCATCGCACCTAAGCACCCCATTGTGTTTGGCTGTCTAGGAGGAATATGCAAAGCTTAATTGCCAACTACACCCAGTCATGTGATCAGAGACAGGCTGCAGGCACCAAATGGCTAAAGCAAGAAAATGCCAAGTGGCATTTTCAGAACTCCAATTTAAAATCCAACTTAATAATAACTGAGGATTTTAAATTGGGATTCCAGAGACACCAGACTTGAAGGGATTATCACCTCCCTTTTGAAAATTGCCCTTATGAAATGTAATAAGTCAACTCCAATGTTATCCTATAGGAGAGATAGTCCTTGTAGTAGTGACAAACAAGTTTAAGAGTTTTTCACAAAAAGCACACAGCACATAAAAATTTAATGTACACGTCCAACTTTTTAAATAAACTGCACCCTGCCCTTGGGACTACCCAGGGCCTGCCTTAGAGGTGACCTATATGTATTAAAACGGAAGGTCTGTGTCTGACAAAAGGTTTATGTTTCCAGGTCAACATGGCAGTTTAAAACTGCACACACAGGCTCTGTAATGGCAGGCCTGAGACATGTTTAAAGGGCTACTTAAGTGGGTGACACAATCAGTGATGCAGGCCCACTAGTAGCATTTAATTTACAGGCCACTGGCGCAGGTAGTGCACTTTACTTGGGACTGATGAGTAAATTAAATATGCCAATTGGGTAAAAGCCAATAGCATTGGTTTGCAGTGGTAAAGTGCACAGAGTCCTAAGGCTAGCAAAAATGAAGTCAGTCAACAAAAACAGGAGATCTGAAGGCAAAAAGTTAGAGGGAAACCACGCCACGGATGCCAGGTCTGTTTTGATTTTTTCTGCATTCTGTCCATCATTTGTATGTCTTTTGCTTTATTGCCCGAAAGTGCGCCGGGTATGCCCAGACGTGGGTCCCGGCTCACTGTGCCACTGGATTCAAGCTATCCTGGCTGATGAGTTGTGAAACCCCAAAACCGGTCCTGGGATGCTTGTTTCCGGTCCAGGGAGGACCTGGCTTGGCAGTTCGGGATGGACTGTTACCATGAGGCACAGGGTCAAGACTGATTTGAATATGGTCAGGTCTAAACTGGGGTGGCATGGTGAGCAAAAGAATGATGGATTTAACCCAGATCTCTTGACTGGGGGTGAATGTTTTGATTTTTTCTGCATTCCGTCCATCACTTGTATGTCTTTTGCTTTCTCGCCCTAAGTGCGCCGGGTATGCCCAGACGTGGGTCCCGGGCTCACTGTGCCACTGGATTCAAGCTATCCTGGCTGATGAGGGGTGAAACCCCGAACTTGGTCCTGGGATGCTTGTTTCCGGTCCAGGGAGGACCTGGCTTGGTAGTTCGGGCTGGACTGTTTCCATCAGGCACAGGGTCAATAATGATTTGCATATGGCCAGGTCTAAACTGGGGTGGCATGGTGAGCAAAAGAATGATGGATTTAACCCAGATCTCTTGACTGGAGGTGAATTGTTTTGATTTTTTCTGCATTCCGTCCATCACTTGTATGTCTTTTGCTTTCTCGCCCTAAGTGCGCCGGGTATGCCCAGATGTGGGTCCCGGGCTCACTGTGCCACTGGATTCGTGCCGGGCTCACTGTGCCACTGGATTCAAGCTATCCTGGCTGATGAGGGGTGAAACCCCGAAACTGGTCCTGGGATGCTTGTTTCCAGTCCAGGGAGGACCTGGCTTGGCAGTTCGGGCTGGACTGTTCCCATGAGGCACAGGGTCAATAATGATTTGCATATGGCCAGGTCTAAACTGGGTGGCATGGTGAGCAAAAGAATCATGGATTTAACCCAGATCTCTTGACTGGGGGTGGATGTTTTGATTTTTTCTGCATTCCGACCATCACTTGTATGTCTTAAGGATGCCAGGTCTAACATAGCCCCAAAGATGTTTCTGGTTAGATGCCATTGGCACCTTCCACAGCTTCCACAATGCCAACAGGGAGCCATTGTTTTTATGTTGCCAGATATATGAACCATGATTACACTCATAAATCATGTGAGGCCCACAGTCTAGAGGTGCAATTGAAGGCCCCTGCAGCCCCTCCGGTGCAGGGGGTCAACCCTTCAGGGGGGCATGACCCCTCCAGGTCACCCCATTTAGATCAAGGCAAATTGACTTTCTTTGAGATATGGGAGACTCAGCGTCCCCTAATCACATTATGCAGAGGGGGCATTCCTTTTTCTTACACCACGCCACTGGCCTGAGCCGGCACACAGAGGATGTGTGCCAGTGCTGCTCTGAAACTAAGAGTAGAGACCTGCCATGGTGGCCTTATTTAAAGTAATGGCGTTGGGATAGGGGTGTTTACAAGAATGAACTGGGTGCTGCCAGCGTCGGATTGGGAAGGTGGGCAGTTGGGCATTGGCCGATGGGCCAGCGCCTAAGTGTCACCTGTGGGCCGTTTTTTAAGCCCTCCCTCTGTCACCCGCCACCCAGAACCTCGCTATCTTCGCCAGCCCCCAGCCAGGCTGCTGTATTGTAAGACAGGCCGACTGTGAGGGCAGGGACTTGCGTCATTAGGCCTGCTGTCGCAGACTTCAGCTTAGCCCCTGTGGGGCTGCACACACCCCCAAAAGCAGTGTGCCTTCTCTCCTGCCGGGCTGTCAAACAGATGAAGGGTCGGAAAGAGTAAAGCAGCCTCGCTGGAGGGTTCGGTGTCAGGTGATATGGTCATTGGGCTATCTTCACTTCAGCCCCCATTAAACTCCCCACACACACACACTTCTGAGGTCGGCCCAGAAGTTTTGTTGTTTGCCTCTGCCAGGCCATAGCCCTGGGTTTATAGTGGGCTGGGGAGGGGGTGAGTGGAAAGCAGCCACTCTGGGGGCCAGTTGCTGCTCTGGCTGTAGGGTCATTCTCACCTCACCCCTCTTGGGTTCGACCCAGCCCAAAAGCACTCTCTTTCCCCTGGCCCCTCCCCCACTGGGCAATCACATCTCATTCAGACCTTGGTGGACAGGGAGGGAGAAAGTATGCAGGGGCATTGCTGGGGGCCAGCTGTTGTCACCTCAGCCCCCGTGTCTTTCTGGGCTGAGTGGTTGCCAGTGTGTTTGCATAGGCCTAGCTGTGTGGCTACCTTGACCAGAGCTGCCAACTTTGGAACTCGGGAACTATGTTGGAGTCCCAGCATTAGCTCAACATCCTGTGATTCTGGGCATATCACTTAATCTCCAGGGGCTGAAAAATGAAAACGAGCTTTATCTCCTCTAACGCGACTGGTGCGCATGTAAATAGATTCAATGCCCATGGGACCAGTTTACACTATATAAAACTACGAAAAACTATAATAAAAAAATGGCCATTGTTTATTTTTTGAAATTCTGGAAACACCAGAGCATGATAATTAAAGACAAATCTTTATCTATAATAAAAACCTTATTCCTTTTTAAAATGGCTTTTCTGCCTTTGTTAATTTGACGATCAGTCACAGATCATTAAGGCAGCTTTAGAAATCAATATAAAATGTGTTTGCCTTATGTTTACTGTTTAAAATACATACTGATTAGGGGAAAAAATACCGGATTCGTCATTTTTGTACAGGCCAGGATATTACAATACCCATCAGAGCAGGTGTTGTGGCCCTTGGACCATTATATTTCACCTTGCACGCCTGGCCAATACTCAGTGCTTCTAGTTTTTACCGACGTTCCTGGCTCTATTGTGAGAAGTTGGCCTGGTATATGCTGTCCACTAATTAAAGTGGGCACCTTGCACCAGTCCAAACGACCCTTATGATGTATGAGGTCAAAGATAACCTTTAGAAAGCTATCCTAGTGGTAGCTGTGGAGAGCAGACTTCAGGCTTAATCTTGAAGGAATGTAAAGCAGCTTGTTTTACCAGAATATCACCTCATGAATGACTAAATGAAAGGAGAACCACATAAGAGTTATGTAATATGTATTTATTACTAAAACACTCTCTACTAACCTCTACACGAGATTAGAATGCAAAGCACACAATACTTAATCAATAGAACATACGTAAGTAGCAAAATGTACAACGGGCTCCAGGGGGAAACCGAACCATGTACAAAAAAATGGTATAACAACAACGACTTCAATAGACACAGGGCCTAGAGCACGTAGAATCGTTGGGACCCCAAGGAACCACCCAAGGCAGTGACACAGGGCACCTACGGAGGATGGGTGCAGTGAGGAAACACGACCGCGTGCTCCGTGCAACTCTATGGGAAAGTCGCGGTTGGAAAATTACAGTTTAAGGACACTTCTAGGAGGACTTCAAGCAAACCCTTTGGAACATAAGAGGTTCTAAGGCCAGCACCCTTGTGAGTACCAAGGTACCCGTGTTACCTATCCCAGAGGAGCCGGGTGCATAGGGGTCAAATGGTGTCTGAAACCTCCGTCGTTTTCAATGGAGAGCTGCAAGAAAGTACTGCTGCCGGGAAGGCGAAGAGTGTCCGGTGGAATCCAAGCCTGGATTCTAGGTGAGAAGAACCTGAAAGCAGAGGGGACAGAGTCGGGGTCACTTCAGTTGACCAGGGGCTCGGTAGTCGAATGCCCACCGATGTCGGGTGCTTCAGGTGAAGAGAAAGGGTGTTTGTCTCTGCAGCCACGGGGACCAGGAGATGTCAATGACAACCAGGGTCTGGAGGTGAGCTGTCCCACGAAGGATGTCGAGAGCTGAGGGGTCAGTGTCCGGCTGGAGCACCAACAAGCCTTGGCAACGGCAACCCATGTAGACAGAGAAAACAGGTTACGGTGTGGACCAGCAAGTTCCAGGGGACTCTCCAAGCAATGGAGAGTCAGGGCACATCTGGAGCAACCAGGGAAGCCCAAGAACAATCAAGGTGACCCTCGCCAGGACCCACCAGTCAACGGACCAGGGATCGCGAGGTGAGCTCGAGAGAATGTACAAAGTGCCAGCCCACAGAGCACTCGTGGAGTGGAGGCCGGGAATCTTTGGTGCAAATGAGGCTCGGGGTTGGGACTACACGTAGTCCAAAGCACAGCCTCAGGGATTGCCAAAAAGCATATGCTGCTGCAAATGTACACGGTGCACAGGGGTTCGGGTTGCACGGTCCCCAGGAGGGACACTGGTCTCAGAGTTGCTGAGAGGTCAGATCAACCTCATGGACGTTAGGGAACCTACCTCCTGTGTTGCAGAAATCTTCAGAGTCCACAGGAGCTCCGGAGATGCAAACCGGTCAGGTGCGCTTAGGTGCCTGCTGCTGCAGGGGAGTAACTCCTTTACTCCAAGGGAGATTCTTCTGTCGTCCAGCGAATTGTAGACCGTCGAAGTACTTGGTTTCTTTGCAGAGTCTTGTCCAGGTATAATCTAAAGTCCTGTGATCAGGTTTCCCACTTTATGCCCAGGGAAGGGGTTGGACTGACTCTGGGGACCCTCCTAGGGGAGGGGCAGGACAGAGGGGTGGCTACACCCATGTCCTTTGTCCAGTTTCACGCCAGAGCAGGAGCCAAGTGGCTCCCAGAACTGGTTTGAGCTGGACTATGCATGGGGACACCAAATGTGCCCCCAGTGCAGACTTTCTGGCACTCTAAGAGTGCACCCACCCAGCCCCAATACACTAAACCCTGTCTGGGAGGTGGTCACACCTCCCTGCGACAGGAAACCTATTGTCAGATCTTCCCCTGCTCGAGCTTGGCTCAGCAGCAGGAGGGCAGACTCATGTCTGTGGCTGGCAACATCAATTTTGTGCTGCCCAGGTCGAGAAAGCTGGTACCGGGTAGACCGTTGACCCATAGTAGTGGTTCTACAAGGGAGGAATCATACTGAGGTATGATTCCAAGGTGTTTGACACCAAACACGACATGTTTCTATGCAGCCATTTTAAAGTTAGCATTTACTGCAAGGTTATAATGCACTTAAGTATATATGGCTTGGCTGCATCACAGACAACCCCGGGGAATGGATTCTGAAGGCTGCAGAGGGGCCCTACTCATGCAGGGGCACCCTCTCACATAAAACCCAGCACCCTGCCTTCAGGATTGATAAGGCCTGCCATAGGGGTGACTGATAGGTTTATATGTGTAGTGATTTAGAAGGGATATAGTGAACCTATATCTCCAGTTAAGGGTGCATGCATCACCTTACACAGGCTGCAGTAGCAGACCTGTGGTGTCATTTTGAATGGCCTCTCAGGGGTGGCACAATACATGCTTCAGCCCTTGGGAGGCCTCTGGGGTACCTATGCCCTGGGTACATGGTGTACCATATACTAGGGACTTATAAGGGTACTCCAGTATCCAATCTGAGGTGTACCTAAAGTACATGTATGCAATTTACAGGAGAAAGCAGATAGACTGGGGTCCTGAATAGCAGGATCCCAGTCAGACTAGGCCAAAAACAGTGAGACATCAGCAAAAAGTGGGGGTAACTATAAGAAGCAGATCCTACTCTCCTACACAACCCCGCCCCCCCACCCCCCAAATGTAAGGACATTATACTAACCTTGACCAGTTGAGTCTTCATGTTCTTAGTGGAAATATCTGGAGAGTCCATCTGCATTGGCATGGTTACTCCCAGGTCTATGTTCCACTGTATAGTCCATCCCCTGTAGGGAAATGGACCACCTCAAAGGTTTGGGGTTTTCACCCTTCATCTGTTTTAGCCATAAGAGGGGCTTATGGTCTGTCTGAACAATGAAGTGAGTGCCAAACAAGTATGGCCTCAGCTTCTTCAAGGCCCAAACCACAGCAAAGGCTTCCCTCTCAATAGCTGACCAACGTTTCTCTCTGGGGGTCAGCCTTCTGCTTATGAAAGCTACTGGCTGATCCTGACCCTCTTCATTCAATTGTGATAACACAGCCCCTACGCCCAATTCAGATGCATCAGTTTGAACAATGAATTGTTTGGAATAATCAGGACTTTGCAGAATGGGAGCAGTGCACATGGCCTGCTTCAGGTGATCAAATGCCTTTTGACAGCTAACTGTCCACTGAGCTTTCTTTGGCATTCTTTTGGAAGTTAAGTCATTTAAAGGGGTCACTATGGATCCATATCCTTTGACAAACCTCCTGTAGTACCCAGTCAGGCCCAAGAAAGCTCTGACCTGAGTATGGGAGGTTGGAGCAACCCAGTCCATGATGGTCTGGATTTTGCTCTGCAATGGTTGAACCTGACCTCCACCCACAAGGTGGCCTAGGTACACAGCCTTACTCTGCCCTATCTAGCACTTGGTGGCCTTGATAGTGAGGCCTGCTTTTTGCAGGGCCTCTAAAATATTTCTCAGGTGGACCAGGTGATCCTCCCAGGTGGAGCTAAAGACAGCAATATCATCTAGATAAGCTGCACTATAGGCTTCCAGACCTGTAAGGACTTTGTTCACCAACCTTTGAAAAGTGGCAGGTACATTCTTCAAGCCAAAGGGCATCACCACAAATTGGTAGTGCCCACTAGGGGTTGAAAATGCTGTTTTTGGTTTTGCATCCTCAGCTAATCTGATTTGCCAGTAACCAGCTGTCAGGCCAAATGTACTCAGAAACTTGGCAGAGGCCAAAGTATCTATAAGTTCATCTGCCCTGGGTATTGGATGGGCATCAGTCCTAGTGACTGCATTAAGACCCCTGTAGTTCACACAGAACCTTATTTCTCTCTTACCACCCTGGGTGTGAGGTTTTGGTACAAGGACTACTGGACTAGCCCAAGGGCTATCTGAGGGTTCAATTACTCCCAGTTCCAACATTTTCTGGTCTTCAGTTCTTATACAGTCCCTGACATGGTCAAGTTGCCTGTAAATCTTATTTTTAACAGGCAGACTGTCACCTGTGTCCACCTCATGGGTACACCAGGTAGTCTGACTTGGAGTCAGTGAAAACATGTGTCTGTACTGATTGAGGACTTTCCTACAATCAGTTACCTGCTGGTCAGTGAGGCTGCCTGCCAAGGCTACACCATCAACTGAACCATCATCAGGGTTCTGTGAGAGCAGGTCAGGGAGTGGATCACTCTCTTCCTCCTGTCCCTCATCAGTAGCCATGAGCAAGCCCATGTCTGCCCTGTCCACATATGGCTTGAGCCTGTTCACATGGAGCACCCTGTGGGGGCTCCTGGGAGTTCCAAGGTCCACCAGGTAGGTAACCTCTCCCTTCTGCTCAAGTATAGTATGGGGCCCACTCCACTTGTCCTGGAGAGCTGCTGGGGCCACAGGCTCCAACACCCATACTTTCTGTCCTGGCTGATACACAGTCAAAACAGCCTTTTGGTCATGCCAGGCTTTTTGCAATTCCTGGCTAGCCTCAAGGATTTTGGATGCCTTCTGTAGGAGAGTAGGATCTGCTTCACATGGGTACCCCCACTTTTTGCTGATGCTTCACTGTTTTTCGACTTTAGTCTGGCTGGGGCCCTGCTAATCAGAACCCCAGCCTAGCTGCTTCCTCTCTAAAATGGTTTCCATGTGCCTTAGGCACATCTCTGATTGGAATCTGGAGTGCCCTTATAAGTCCCTAGTATATGGTATACTATGTACCCAGGGCATAGGTACCTCAGAGGCCTGCCAGGGGCTGAAGCATGTATTGTGCCACCCTGGAAGGCCAGCCAAAAGGACACCACAGGTCTGCTACTGCTGCCTGGGTAAGGTGGTGCATGCACTCCTTACTGTGATATAGGCTACCTATATCACTACATACATACACACATATAAACCTATGTCACTCCTATGGCAGGCCTTATCAATCCTGAAGGCAGAGTGCGTGGTTCCTATGTGAGAGGGTGCCCCTGCATGAGCTGCACGGAAACATGTTGTGTTTGGTGTCAAACATCTTGGAATACTACCCCCCCGCCAGTTCTGGCGGCGGGGGTAGCATTCCACCCTTCTAGAGGGAGAGACATGTACACACCGGTATACCCGGTACTGACTTTCCAGAGCCCTGGCATCACAAAATGGATGCCGCTGCCACAGACACGAGTCTGGCCTCCTGCTGCTGACCGAAACCCCGGCAGGGGAGGCCTGGACAATAGGTTTCCTGTCCCAGGGAGGTGTAACCACCTCCCCAGACAGGATAGTGTGTATTGGGGCTGGGCGGGAGCACTCTCTGGTGCTTTGAAGTCCTGCACTGGGGGCACATTTGGTGTCCCTGTGCATACCCCAGTTCAAACCGGCTCAGGGGCTTCCAGCCCTTGCTCTGGCGCGAAACTGGACAAAGGGAAAGGGGTGTAACCACCCCTCTGCCCTGACCCTCCCATAGGTGGGGCCACAGAGTATGTCCAACCCCCTACCTTAGTATAAGTATGGGACCCCAGTCCTTAGGACTTTAGATTAACCTGGACAAAACTCTGACACAGAATCCTGGACCTTCGACGCTCTACTTCAAGATTAGAGGACTGAAGAATCTCCCTTGGGGTCAAGGAGTGACTCCCCTGCTTGGCAGGCACCAAAGAAGCAATTGTCCGTTGTGCATCGCTGAAGCTCCCGCCGGATGCCGAAGTCTTTGCATCACCAGAGGTAGATTTCCAGACTTCCCGAGGCTGCCCTGAGTCCCCAGCAAAGCTGAGGCCTGTAGCTGTCGTGGGTAACATGGAACCGTGACCCCTGGACACCGATCGCATTTGCAAGTGCATCCTCTTCTGGGTCTCCCATGAAGTCGTGCTTTGGGCTCCGAGTAGCCCCAGCCTCCAGCACCAACTGCATCGAAGATCACTGGCCTCCACTCTACGAGTGTCCTGTGAGGCAGCTCCACGTGCATCGACTCAAGGCTCCTTTGCGGTTGCTAGTCCATTGGCTAGTAGGCCCTCCCGAAGGCCAATCTTCTTCTGCTTGGGCTCGCTGGTTGCTCCAGGCGTGCCCTGACTTATCCTTGCTGGGTGAGTCCCACAGACCTTGCTGGTCTGCAACATCGTCCTTCTTCCATTTCCACAAGACTTGCCGTTGCCAAGGCTTGTTGGGTCCAATCTGGTCGCTGACACCCATGCAATCGACAAACGTCGTGGCACAGCTCGATTCCAGCTCCTGGTCATTGTTGACGCCTCCTGGACCTCGTGGCTGAAGAGTCAAGACAACCATCAACCTACCTGAAGCACTCAACATCGGTGGGCATCTGCTCATCGCCTTCCTGGTCACTGGCTAGTAACCCAGACTCTGTCCCCTCTGCTTTCAGGTTCTTCAGATCTTCGATCCACCTTTGGATCCACCCGAACACTTTCGACTTGGCTGCCAGCAGCACTTTGCCGCAGATCGCCATTGAAAGCGACGACGAAACCCGACCCCGAAAGACACCTATGCACCCGGCTCCCGTGGGTGAGGTAACTCGAGTACTCCAGTGCTCCCGTGGGTATTGACACTAGAACAGCCTAGTTCTCAAAGGGTTTGCTCCAAGTCCTCCTCTAAGTGTCCCTTTTCTTTTAAATTCAAACCGCGTCTTTCCCCATAGAAGTAAACGGCGATTCGTGGCTGTGTTCATACACTGCACGCGTCCCCCGTGGGTCCCCTGTGTCACTACCTTGGGTGGTTCCTTGTGGTCCAAGCACTTCTACAGGCTCTAGGCCCTGTGTCTAGCTCAGTCGTGGTTCTTATACCACTTTATTGGTATATGGTTTGGTACGCCCCTAGGGCTCAAACGTGTATTTGTGCTATTACTGTAGATAACTAACTTATAACTTATGTACTTCGAACTCTAGCCTCATAAAGAGACTAGAGGGGTGTGTTTAGCAATAAATACATATATTTTGAATATATACCTGGTGTGGTCCTCTTTCATTTGGTCACTCAAGAGATTATAGACTGGTAAAACAAGCTGCTTTACATTCCTTCAAGACTTAGCCTGAAGGCTGCTCTCCATAGCTAAAACTAGGATAGCTTTCAATAAAGGTTGTCTTTAACCTATCTCCAATAAGGGGTTGTTTGGACTGGTGCAAGGTGCCCACTATAATTAGTGGACAGCATATGCCAGGCCAACTTCTCACACCTTCTTCATGTACTCAGCCATCCTGGAGCGGAGACCAAGTACATAGGCCACAATATCCTGTTTAGGGGGTTTGAGAGGTAACTCCCATCCCTCCTTCACTAGACATACAGGACCCCTAACTGGATGTCCAAACAGAAGTTCAAAAGGGCTGTAACCAACCCCCTTCTGAGGAACCTCTCTGTAGGCAAAGAGAAGGCAGGGCAAAAGGATGTCCCATCTGCGCCTAAGCTTTTCAGGGAAACCTTTTATCATGCCCTTGAGGGTTTTGTTGAATCTCTCAACTAACCCATTGCATTGTGGGTGATAAGGGGTGGTGAATTTGTAATTCACACCACACTCCTTCCACATTGCAGTCAAGTACCCAGACATAAAGTTTGCAGCTCTGTCTGATACTACCTCCTTAGGGAAACCCACTCTGGAAAAGATTCCCAACAGGGCTCTAGCCACAACAGGAGCTGTGGTAGTCCTTAGGGGTATTGCTTCTGGATACCTAGTGGCATGGTCCACCACCACTAGTATAAATCTGTGCCCAGATGCAGTTTGAGGATCCATGGAACCAACTATGTCAATCCCAACCCTCTCAAAGGGAACCCCCACCACAGGTAGTGGTATCAGGGGGGCCTTTGTAGTAACACCTGCCTTACCACTGGCTTGTCAAGTGATACAGGAGCGACAAAACTCCTTTGTGTCCTCAGACATGTGAGGCCAATGAAAGTGAGGGACAATTCTGTCCCAGGTCTTGTTTTGGCCTAAGTGTCCTGCTAATGGGATATCATGTGCCAGTGTCAATAGGAAGCCTCTAAGCTTCAGAGGTATAACCAACCTCCTGGTGGCACCAGGCTTGGGGTCTCTACCCTCTGAGTATAAAAGTCCATCATCCCAGTAGATCCTATGGGACCCACTGGCACTCCCAGCAGCCTCAGCAGCAGCTTGCTGTCTGAGGGGTTCAAGAGAGGGGCAGTTCAGCTGCTCCTGGCTCAGATCTGCCCTGGAAGTGCCCCATGTCCCCAAGAACTCAACCTGGTCAGGTTCAAGTTCCTCTGGGACAGTTCCTTCTTCACAACTAAGATCAGCTCCCTCAAGAGTCTGATCCTCACTCTGAGGCAGGGGGGAAGACACTGCCTTACCCCTACTGCTCCTTCTCTTGGAAGGCACCTGGTCCATTATTCCAGGATCCAGGTCCTGTTCAGTGGAAGACATTTTTGCTTGTGACCTAGTCATGGCAAACACATCTGCAGGGATGCCCAGCATTTCTGCATGTGTCCTGAGTTCCACTTCAGCCCAAGCTGAAGTTTCCAAATCATTGCCCAATAAGCATTCTACAGGGAGGTTTGAACTTACCACAACCTTCTTAGGGCCAGTTACCCCTCCCCAGGTGAAATTCACAACTGCCAAGGAATGGTCTGTCCTGACATTGCTTGCATTGGTCACTTGGTACATCTCACCAAGTATGATCTGGTCAGGGCCCACAAGTTCTTTTGTCACCATTGTGACACTTGCACCTGTGTCCCTGTATGCCATGGCCTCCTTACCATTGATCAAAGGCTGTTGTCTGTACTTGCCCAAGTTACTGGGACTGACAAATAAGGAGGCAATATCCATGCCTCCATCACAGACTAACACAGCCTGAGTTGGAATTCTGACGAGGCCAGAATCCATCTCAGATCCCAAGGTTAACCCTACTATACCCTTGTTCTGTGTACCACCACTTGGAACTGAGCTAGGGGGAACAGTTGCCTTAGGGGCAGTGGTGGTAGGAGTAGAATCCTTGGCCCTTAGACAATTGGCATCCTTTGTCCAATGGGTCTTCTCTTTACAGATATGACACCAAGGTTTCTTTTTGCCTTTACCCTTGTTTGATTGTAACTCCCCCCCAGATGCAGGTTTTTGGGGCCCTTGTGAAGACTTCTGGTCTTTACCCTTCTCCCCACCCTTATCTGAGGTCTTAGCATCTTGCTTCTTAGAGTCACCACCTTGGTTCTGAGCTTCCTGCTTCACCCTGGTTCTGACCCATTTGTCTGCCTTCTTTCCCAATTCTTGGGGAGAGGTCAGATCAGAGTAAACCAGGTACTGATGCAACAACTGATTTTGGCAATTATTAAGGATCTGCTCCCTCATAATTAAATTGTACAATCCTTTAAAATCATTCACTTTACTGCCAAGTAACCAGCCTTTCAGAGCCTTAGTAGCACAATCTACAAAGTCTACCCAGTCCTGAGTCTGTGCCTTCTGGGTGTCTCTGAACTTAATCCTGTATTGCTCAGTGGTTAAGCCAAACCCATCAATGAGAGCACTCTTCAAGACTGAGTAATTGTCAGCATCCTCTTCTCTAACAGTGAGGAGCTTGTCCCTACCTTTGTCAGCAAAGGATAGCCACAAGATAGTGGCCACTGCTCATGAGGGACCCTCTGAACCTTACAGGCCCTCTCTAGTGCAGTTATCCATTTGTGGATGTCATCCCCACTCTGGTAGGGAGGGACTATCTTGTTCAGGTTCCTATGTTCATGAGTATACTCCCTACTTCTAGGAACACTGTTGCTGCCACCATGGGACTCTAGTCCCAACCTTTTGTAGCTCTTTGGAGCTCTAGGGATTCCCTGTCTAGGGCCAACTGCTCCTTCTTGAGCCTAAGCTTGATTTTCTCAAGCTCCAGAAGTTGGCACTGTCTATCATAAGAGGATTCCCTCTTATTTGATACAGAAGTCCCTACAGAAGTACCTGAATGATTAGACTCCACAGAGGGAGTTCTGGATCTTCTAGGCAAACTTTGTACTCTTCCTGGTGGAGTAAAGAGAGGGCCACTGGGGCCTTCTCCCCCACCTGAAGGAAGAGTTGGATTTTCCAGGTTAGAATCATTTTGATCCTCCTGGCCAGGGTTTGAGTCCAGATCAAAGAAGTGTTCACTTCCTGCTCTTTCCTCATCTCCTGTCCCACCCACTCTTTCTACTTCATCAGACCTTGGGGTCTTTCTGAGGTCATTTAAGAGCAACATCTCTATTAGATGTTGGGTGCTTGCACTTCTCCCTGTCCTCAGCTTCCTAGATGTACACATATTTCTCAATTCTTGGAATGAGAGATGGTCATGCCTATTTGGCAGAGAGCCACTGGCTTCTCCTCTAGAAGACATACTAGTGTTATGTGGTGTAGGCACCTACCTAACCTAGTGGAGACTAAACTCTCTTGAGTTGGAGAAAGGGTGTGCTAGACCCTTGACTTACCCAACTCCAAGTTCAGTAGAACTTACTTATCCAATCTTGATGTATTATATGTGCCTAATACTCAGTGGTTTGCAGTTAATCACTCAATGAGATTTATCTGGTAAAACAATAGCAAGCTTGAATCCCAACCGCTGCACACCAATGTGAGAAGTTGGCCTGGTATATGCTGCCCACTAATTAAAGTGGGCACCTTGCACCAGTCCAAACGACCCTTATGATGTATGAGGTCAAAGATAACCTTTAGAAAGCTATCCTAGTGGTAGCTGTGGAGAGCAGCCTTCAGGCTTAATCTTGAAGGAATGTAAAGCAGTTTGTTTTACCAGAATATCACCTCCTGAATGACTAAATGAAAGGAGAACCACACAAGAGTTATGTAAAAATATGTATTTATTACTAAAACACTCTCTACTAACCTCTACACAAGATTATAACACAAAGCACACAATACTTAATCAATAGAACATACGTAAGTAGCAAAATGTACAACGGGCTTCAGGGGGAGACCGAACCATATACTAAAAAAATGGTATAACAACAACGACTTCAATAGACACAGGGCCTAGAGCACGTAGAATCGCTGGGACCCCAAGGAACCACCCAAGGCAGTGACACAGGGCTCCCATGGAGGACGGGTGCAGTGAGGAAACACGACCGTGTGCTCCGTGCAAGTCTATGGGAAAGTCGCGGTTGGAAAATTACAGTTTAAGGACACTTCTAGGAGGACTTCAAGCAAACCCTTTGGAACATAAGAGGTTCTAAGGCCAGCACCCTTGTGAGTACCGAGGTACCCGTGTTACCTATCCCAGAGGAGCCGGGTTCATAGAGGTCAAGTGGTGTCAGAAACCTCCGTCGTTTTCAATGGAGAGCTGCAAGAAAGTACTGCTGCCGGGAAGGCGAAGAGTGTCCGGTGGAATCCAAGCCTGGATTCTAGATGAGAAGAACCTGAAAGCAGAGGGGACAGAGTCTGGGTCACTTCAGGTGACCAGGGGCTCGGTAGTCGAATGCCCACTGATGTCGGGTGCTTCAGGTGAAGAGAAAGGGTGTTTGTCTCTGCAGCCACGGGGACCAGGAGACGTCGACGATGACCAGGGTCCGGAGGTGAGGTGTCCCACGAAGGATGCCGAGAGCTGAGGGGTCGGTGTCCGGCTGGAGCACCAACAAGCCTTGGTAACGGCAACCCACGTAGACAGAGGAAACAGGTTACGGTGTGGACAAGCAAGGTCCAGGGGACTCTCCAAGCAATGGAGAGTCAGGGCACATCTGGAGCAATCAGGGAAGCCCAAGAACAATTAAGGTGACCCTCGCCAGGACCCACAAGTCAATGGATCAGGGATCGCTAGGTGACCTCGAGCGAATGTACAACGTGCCAGCCCACAGAGCACTCGTGGAGTGGAGGCCAGGGATCTTTGGTGCAAATGAGGCTCGGGTTGGGACTACACGTAGTCCAAAGCACAGCCTCAGGGATCGCCAAAAAGCATATGATGCTGCAAATGTACACGGTGCCCAGGGGTTCGGGTTGCACGGTCTCCACGAGGGACACTGGTCTCAGAGTTGCTGAGAGGTCAGATCAACCTCAGGGACGTTAGGGAACCTACCTCCTGTGTTGCAGAAATCTTCAGAGTCCGCAGGAGCTCGAGAGATGCAAACCGGTCAAGTGCGCTTAGGTGCCTGCTGCTTCATGGGAGTAACTCCTTTACTCCAAGGGAGATTCATCTGTCGTCCAGCGTAGTGTAGTCCATCTAAGTACTTGGTTTCTTTCCAGAGTCTTGTCCAGGTATAATCTAAAGTCCTGTGATGAGGTTTCCCACTTTATGCCCAGGGAAGGGGTTGGACTGACTCTGGGGACCCTCTTAGGGGAGGGGCAGGACAGAGGGGTGGCTACACCCATGTCCTTTGTCCAGTTTCGCACCAGAGCAGGAGCCAAGTGGCTCCCAGAACTGGTTTGAGCTGGACTATGCACGGGGACACCAAATGTGCCCCCAGTGCAGACTTTCTGGCACTCTAAGAGTGCACCCACCCAGCCCCAATACACTAAACCCTGTCTGGGAGGTGGTCACACCTCCCTGCGACAGGAAACCTATTGTCAGGTCTTCCCCTGCTCGAGCTTGGCTCAGCAGCAGGAGGGCACACTCGTGTCTGTGGCTGGCAGCATCCATTTTGTGCTGCCCAGGTCGAGAAAGCTGGTACCAGGTAGACCGGTGACCCATAGTAGTGGTTCTACAAGGGAGGAATCATACCTCCACACCAGTTACTGGTGTGGAGGTATGATTCCAAGGTGTTTGATACCAAACACAACATGTTTCTAAGCAGCCATTTTAAAGTTAGCATTTACCGCAAGGTTATAATGCACTTAAGTATATATGGTTTGGCTGCATCACAGACAACCCCGGGGAATGGATTCCGAAGGCTGCAGAGGGGTCCTACTCATGCAGGGGCACCCTCTCACATAAAACCCAGCACCCTGCCTTCAGGATTGATAAGGCCTGCCATAGGGTTGACTGATAGGTTTATATGTGTAGTGATTTAGAAGGGATATAGTGAACCTATATCTCCAGTAAGGGGTGCATGCACCACCTTACACAGGCTGCAGTAGCAGACCTGTGGTGTCGTTTTGAATGGCCTCTCAGGGGTGGCACAATACATGCTTCAGCCCTTGGGAGGCCTCTGGGGTACCTATGCCCTGGGTACATGGTGTACCATATACTAGGGACTTCTAAGGGTACTCCAGTATCCAATCTGAGGTGTACCTAAAGTACATGTATGCAATTTACAGGAGATAGCAGATAGACTGGGGTCCTGAATAGCAGGATCCCAGTCAAACTAGGCCAAAAACAGTGAGACATCAGCAAGAAGTGGGGGTAACTATAAGAAGCAGATCCTACTCTCCTACATCTATAAGCTATAAAATGTTAAAATTACAAAACATTTCTAAAACATGTCGTCAATAAGACTAATCAATTAGTGTTTCATGTAAGGGCACAATCCGGGAATGTGGGCCACTTTTTTCAGGAGTGCCCGGGCCTAATTGTGATCCCAGTCCGACCCTGGGTGCGGCTCCATTTGTGTTGCACCTGGGCAAATTGTGCCCCCTATTTCACTGAAAAAAGGGCAGACAAGGCCCATTCCTTTTGCAAGCATGAAGAGCTTCTTTCATTCTGAGCAAAGGTCAGCCTGACGGACACTCATCATGTTCAGGACAGTGTAGTGGTGCAGCACAGGAGGGGGTGGTAGTGAGGGCAGGGAGGCTTGGATGGGCAGTGGAGATGGGGGTAAAAGGTCAGTATAGATGGGAGGGGAAGCAAGAAGGTGCTTGTGTGGTTGGGGACAGCACTCGAAATTCTGTGGATGTGAGACGTAGTCCAGGGCACAGGGACTGCTGCCAAGCGACAGCACTCATCCCATTGCACAGCACTGCGCCTTGCTGAAGCAGTAACAGTTTCGCACTGTAACACAGGGCTTCTGAAACTGCCTCTCCTTTTTCAAATTATTACAAGCTTCACGCTTTGTTGAACTTTCTGAGTATAAAAAATGTGAAGTTGTGAATAATTAAACTGCACAACTTTGCTCTTCAACTCTTCAACAAGAATGGCATTCTAAGGTGGCCGAAAAGTACTGTACTGCTGTGATGAGAAACACAGAAACAAAAAATATAGGAAAGTGCCAGAATGGTGAGTATATGTTTCACATAGTGCACAAATATCTAACATGCTTAAGTTATCAATCAATCAATCATGTGGAGCGCACTACTTATCCAAGAGGGTCTCAAGGCACTGGGGAGAAAAAAAGGGGGGGGGGTGCTGCTACTAGTCGAACAGCCAGGTCTTGAGTAGCCTCCTGAAGGTCAGCAGGTCTTGGGTCTGTCGTAGGCTTAGTGGAAGGGTGTTCCAGGTCTTGGCGGCGAGGTGTGAGAAGGATCTGCCGCCGGTGGTTGTTCTTCGAATGCGAGGGACGGTGGCGAGGGAGAGGTCGGCGGAGCGGAGCTGGCGGTTGGGGACGTAGAAGAAGAGTCGTCTGTTGAGGTATGCTGGGCCAGTCTTGTGGAGTGCCTTGTGTGCGTGGATGAGGAGTTTGAAGGAGATTCTCCTGTCGACGGGGAGCCAGTGCAGGTTCCTCAGGTGGGGGTTGATGTGGCTGTGGCGTGGTATGTTGAGGATCAGGCGTGCGGAGGCGTTTTGTATGCGTTGCAGTCGCTTGATGAGCTTGGCCGGGGCTCCCGGGTAGAGGGCGTTCCCATAGTCAAGTCTGCTACTGACGAGGGCCTGGGTGACTGTTCTTCTTGTATCTGTCGGGATCCACCTGTAGATCTTGCGAAGCATGTGGAGGGTGTTGAAGCAGGAGGAGGAGACTGCGTTGACTTGCTTGGCCATGGAGAGCGTTGAGTCGAGGATGACTCCCAGGTTGCGTGCGTGGTCGGTGGGTGTCAGGGCTGCTCCCAGTGTCGTTGGCCACCATGAGTCATCCCAGGCTGAGGGGTTGGAGCCGAGGATGAGGACCTCTGTCTTGTCCGTGTTCAGCTTTAGTCGGCTGATCTTCATCCAATCGGCGACGGCCTTCATTCCTTCATGGAGGTTGGATTTGGCGGCGAGGGGGTCCTTGGTGAGGGAGAGGATCAGTTGAGTGTCGTCGGCGTAGGAGATTATGTTGAGGTCGTGCTGCCTGGCGATGCGTGCGAGCGGGGCCATGTAGATGTTGAACAGTGTTGGGCTGAGGGATGATCCCTGGGGTACGCCGCAGATGATCTCGGAGGCTTCGGATCGGAATGGTGGGAGGCGGACTCTCTGGGTTCTGCCGGCGAGGAAGGAGGTGGCCCATTCCAGGGCCTTGTCTCGGATCCCTGCGTTGTGGAGGCGTGCGCGTAGAGTGCGGTGGCAGACAGTGTCGAAGGCGGCGGAGAGGTCCAGCAGGATGAGGGCTGCGGTCTCACCGTTGTCCAGCAGGGTCCTGATGTCGTCGGTGGCGGCGATGAGGGCAGTCTCAGTGCTGTGGTTGCTGCGGAACCTTGATTGGGATGGGTCCAGGATGCTGTTTTCTTCGAGGTATCGGGTTAGCTGTTTGTTGACGATCTTCTCGATGACCTTGGCTGGGAACGGAAGCAGGGATATGGGCCGGAAGTTCTTGAGGTCTCTCGGGTCCGCCTTGGGTTTTTTGAGTAGGGCGTTGATTTCTGCGTGTTTCCAGCTCTCTGGGAAGGTCGCGGTCTCGAAGGAGAGATTGATAACGTTGCACAGGTGGGGTGCGATGGAGCTGCTGGCCTTGTTGAAGATGTGGTGCGGGAAAGGGTCTGACGGGGAGCCGGAGTGTATTGTGCTCATGGTCTTGATGGTGTCATCGATGTTCACGCTGGCCCAGGCTGGCAAGGGGTCGTGGTCGATGGTGTGCGGCGGGTCTGGTGCATCGATCTTAGTTGGGGCTGTCTGGGTGTTGAAGCTGTCGTGGATGTCGGCGATCTTGCGGTGGAAGAAGGTGGCGAGGGAATCGCACAGGGCTTGCGATGGCGGGATGTCGTTGGTGTTGGAGCTGGGGTTGGAGAGTTCCTTCACGATGTTGAAGAGCTCCTTGCTGTTGTGTGCGTTGTTGTCGAGGCGGTCTTTGAAGGAGATTCTCTTGGCGGACCTGATGAGGTGGTGGTGGTTACGGATGGCGTCTTTGTGGGCTGCGTGGCTGTCCGGTGTCTTATCACTGTGCCATTTCTTCTCTAGTTTCCGGCAGGTACGCTTGGACGCTAGGAGTTCCGGGGTGAACCAGCTGGCTCTTTTGGTGGTGTCACTGTAGGTGAGTTTTTTCAGCGGGGCGAGGGTGTTGGCACAGTCGTCTATCCATCGTCTGAGGTTGCAAGCAGCGTCGTCGGTGTTGGATGGGTCGGAGGGAGGGCTGAGAGCGAGGTTTGCCCGTAGTTGGTCTTCGGTGACTTTGCTCCAGCAGCGGCGTGGGATCTGTTGGGTGCGGTGGTGTGTGGTGGGTTTCTGGAAGGTGAAGTGGATGCAGCGGTGGTCGGTCCAGAGGAGTTCCGTGGTGTAGCTGAAGGAGACGTGGGAGCTTGAGGAGAAGACGGGGTCGAGCGTGTGGCCGGCGGAATGGGTCGGTGTTGTGACGAGCTGTCTCAGTCCGAGGTTGGCGAGGTTGTCGATCAGGGTGGTGGAGTTGCTGTCGTTGTTCTCCAGGTGAAAGTTCAGGTCTCCGAGGAGGATGTAGTCGGTAGAGGTCAGGGCGTGCGTGCTGATGAAGTCGGCGATGGAGTCGCTGAACTGGGGTCGGGGCCCAGGGGGTCTGTAGACAAGGGTGCCTCTAAGGGTGGTGTTGGGGTCCGTGTGGATCTGGAAGTGCATGTGTTCGGCGGTGCAGAGAAAGTCGTCGGTGCTGGTCGAGACCCTGATGGAGTTCTTGTGGACGATGGCGATTCCTCCTCCTACTCCGTTGATGCGGTCTCTGCGGGTGATCTTATAGCCGTCTGGGATGGCTATGGCGATGTCGGGTGCGGAGGAGTCGTTCATCCAGGTCTCTGTCAGGAAGGCGACATCTGGTGATGATGTGTCGAGCAGGTCCCAGAGCTCGACGGCGTGTTTGCGTGCGGAGCGGGTGTTCAGTAGGATGCATCGGAGGTGGTTAAGTTATGACTTAAGAACGTCTGTATGATAACGTGTGCGTGCAAGCGCTATTAATGTTCACACCAAAAAAGAAACAAAGAGAAACATATTTTTTCACGACAGACGCACTGCCGTGTAGAGGAATTTGAGCTGGAGTAGGACAGATGTCGAACTCGCCACTACCTCTTCTATCTCTATTGATGGTCTTTCTGAGTGTTCCTGTGCAGTTCATCCGGCTCACCGCTCTTTAAACATATGAGCGTTTGTAAACTCTTGGCATGAGTTAGACCCACACTGTGTCTTCGGTCTGAAAGGTGTTGTGTGACGGGGTCTGAATCTCTGACTTGGTTTCATTTTCTGAGGCATAACGTGGATCCTCTTCTTTTATGGGCTTGTGTGAGGTTTGTAAAACGAGCTTTTTTCGATGACCTCTCTTACCCAGGCATGTCAATGAGGGAGTCGCCCCCCTCATCAGGTGGGGCAGTTGAAGGGTTTGCTATTACCTTTATCCCAAGAACTCCCTTTCTCATGTCACTAATTTGACCTTCTATCTGATCACTTTTCGATACTCATGATCATGACTATAATACGTTTTTAAACTCAAGCACCATCATGGCTTCCTTAGAATCTATCTTCGCGTCATTGTTCTGGCTGGTGCCATGTGGACAAGGGTAAGTGCCAGAGGGCAACGTGTGAGACGGAGTTAGGCTGCTGTGGGCATTACTTTTGATCTATTTTTGGAACTCACTTATTTCAAATAGTATACCGCGGCTGAGAACCGCACTGCTTGTAGGCGCAAGGCACTGGGAGGCAACTTCCGGGGAGCTGGCCCAATCTGTGTTCGTATTACCATTCCGCCCTCCCCAGTCACTTCAAAAGAGGACACCGAGTGCAAGGTGCGGGATGAGACTGAAATAGGCGGCTGAGAGTTTTAATTTTAGTTTATTCTCTGCACTTGAACTTTTAAAATCGTCATAATGAGCTCAGAATCTTGTTGCTTGATAAAAGCCTTCGAGCTGGGCCAATCCACACAGCATCAGCATCACCTCTCCACTCGCTATCACCTCTTCAGAAAGATGTCCCAATTGTTGTGGAGTGTCATCGGGCAAATCCTTTCAGTCGGTGGAGGCGCCTGGAGGTTCTTCTGAGGCAAGGCATTGTACTTGGTCTTGGTATAAAGAGCTCTTGTTCACCTTTATGTTTTCTTCTTGAACACTTGTTATGTTGTTATGTGTTTACAGTACTGCCTGAGGAAAAGAAAAAAAACAATTGTCCTGGCCATGGAGGGAATTCGAGCCAATAGACAACAAGCATTGGGAATGCAATAGGTCTTGCATTTTCTTGAGTTAGAGCTAATGGCGTTGTAAATGACAATGTATTTTACCCATGTGTTATGGGGTGTATGTATGTGGTGTGTATTGGAATTATGTGGGTTGGATTGGAATTTTTAGTTGTGGAATTGTGTGCGTGGAATTGTGTGGTGTGGAGTGGATTTGTGTAGTGGAATTATGTGGCATGGTGTGCAGTGGGAGTATGTGGATAGTAATTATGTGGTACTGAGTGTACTGGAATTATGTGGAGTGGGATTGTGTTTTGCGGACTGTAATTATGTGGAATGGTATTTTGTGTTTTGGAGTGTATGTAGCAGGGTTTAATTATGTAGTGTCCTGTTGAATTTTGTGGCATGATGTGGAATTCTGTGGTGTGGATTGGATGTATGTGGTGTGTTGTGTAATTGTGTTGTTGAGTTGAATTATGAGGTTTGGTGTCGAATTATGTGGTGTGGATTGGAAATGTGTGGAGTGGAATTGTGTGGTGTGCAACTGTGCCAATAGTTTTGCCTTTTGTTGACGAAAAAACAAATAGGAGGGGCTAAGCTCCAGATCTGTGTCTTTTTGGTGTTAAGAAAAAAAACAAGCTCCCTTGGAAGATAGAGCCTGATATTTGACTTCTTTCTTTGAATGCACAACAAATGTGTCAAGATGAGAAGAAGATTTAATTGTTTTTTTACAGAAAGTGAGCACTCATGGCAGAATACAGTAAATAGGCTATGCTCAACAGGAGGAACAAACTCAAGCTGAACAGGTTAAAACAAATAATGCCAGCAAATAGAAAGCAAACAAATGTAAAGTACAAAACACAAAGCCAATGAAAAGCAGTTTTCCAAAGTTTGGCATGTATGAGACAGACTCACCTGCGCGGAGTAGTGAACCTGTCCTGTTCCGTATAGCATAAGCGTGGAGATTGCAGTACTGGCTGTCCTCGCACGGTGTGGGTCAAGTTGCAAGGGCAGGAGACCCTGTGGACAGTGCAACTACCTATAATTTTACTTTGGTGGTGTAACGGAGGTGGAACATCGATCTACCCAAATAAGCTGTATGTCAGAATATCTTTGAATAAATGTTGCCTGACATAATTATTGTCTCCTAAATTTTGTTTAGAAAATTATAGGCCACCTTTGTGTAGATTTTTCATTACTAACTTCAGTGGGGAAATATGTTTGTAATTGTCATTTAGGACATAATATTTGTGTTGAATAGTATTTAATATAAAATATTCTTCTACTAGATGATTTATTGTAGGCCTTGTAACCAAACAGTTAGCATTTTCTGAATCAACCTCTAGAGGATAAAGTACTGAACTGAAATTGAAAGCAGCAGCTTGCATGTGTCACTTAAATGTTTGCAAAAGTTCCAGTAGCCCACCATGCTATCTTTCTGGCTTTGAATGTTATGATGTAGTAGGTCACAAAGCCAGTCAGAGTTACATCATTATTTATTCATTATTGCCAGCTCATATTTGGGCAAACAAGATTGTGAGAGCCTAAGTCTGGTGCAAGTATGTAGCTTTGTTCCTTTTGAAAGGAAAGTCGAAGAGGAACACAGATTTATTAATGTTCCTATCAGGAATGCAAAAATTTCCACTTACACCGAATGGAAATAAAGTTGTGGCTATCAACAAATCTGTTATAAATGGGGTTTCTAGTTGGCTAGGGTATGCACCTAAGCCAGGCAGAACCCATAACTCTAGTCAGGATAAGGGAGTTCCACACCCAAGATAACCCCTGCTCACTCCCTTAGTAGCTTGGCAGAGCAGTCAGGCTTATCCCAGTAGCAATGTGTAAAGTGTAAACACACACACACCAGTGACACAATAAATACAAAACAAAAGAGACACCACACAGTAGTATATAAAAATACGTTCTGTATTTCATATAAAAATAGACCAAAACCCCATAAACCAATAATCAACTAGGCAATTGTCATAACATGACAGTTACTGCAATAAGATAAAGACATATATATTGCACCCATCATAAAAATATCATTACTGTACATATTATGCAGATCCTGAAATAATACTCGTTATCCTGTCACTGCAAGGCATAAAATGACCCATATCATAACAACAGGGCATGAAAATGCAGAAGTGTAGATTAGGGAGAGCAGACACATGAATCATAAACAGTTCACCATAAGCACCTCAAAAGCTTGTAGTAATACCTAGTCATGGAATGCCAGTTCAGAAAAACAGAAAACACATAAATCACCACGTGTCCCCTTAGCACAAAAATCACAAAGTCATGCCATAAACATACAAGGAGCAACAACCTGTCCTCCTAATACATGGTATATGGTACTTCTGTTCCTCACACGTAGGCTTCCGGGTCACCTGCCTGCCAACAACTGTTAATATGGTAATTACCCCTTCTGATCGGGGACCTCAATCGAGGACTCACCCATCATGTGGTTTCATAAATACGTGCCCCCAGGTATGTGACCAACAAGAAGGGGGGGCACCCACACTGCCCAAGTCATATGGGAGACCTGGCTGGGTCCCCCACATGCAGAGTTTGCAGGTGGGGCCGCCCGTAGGGCGCGGCGTAGCTGCCCCCAATGGGAAAGGCTTAGGGCAGCGAACTTCATTTCAGTGAGGACTCACGAAGCGTTACGCCAATGGTCCCTAAAAGAGGAAGACTCTAGTCGTCCCCTCTGGGTCAAGGTGGACTGCCGGTGGTGGAGATCCGAGGTCGCGATCTCTGTGTCCTAGCCATGTTCGGACTAACAGCTGGCCCACCCACTCCAGAGCGCGGCTAGAGCGGCCACCACCTCCCGAAGAGAAGCTCCAATTGCTAAGGCGACACAGCTTTGAAGAGGTGGCCTGCACTGCCTGAGCATGTCTCTGAATCCAACAGGACTGTAGTGTAGTTCCTATAGTACCCTCATGCAGGACCTGCGCTTTTGGATAACATACACTGTGGGTCTGGTGGCAGATTGACTCTGTGCACCCCCGCCAAGTATGTTAGCCTCGTTTTGCATTAGCTAGCTCACAGTGCCACTAGAATCTCCTTTTATCACAGAGATTAGTTTTTGGCAACCTTAGAACACAATAAACCCTGATTCCTCAGACTTGTGGAAACAATATACTACTTTTCACCCAGTCACTTGTGCTTGCTCATTTGGTCTCAGAGAGATACACAGAAGAAACAGTAGAGCTTGTTTACAATAAGAATTTACTGTACTGTTGTTCTTCTAGTGTAAAATATATGTGCTGCTACAACTGTTGCACAGTAGCAGAGATATAGGATCAGCAGTACAGTGAATAAAAAGGAATAGTACAGTTCTACCATTTTGCAATAGTCATGAACATATACATGAATATAAAATGCATTTATAAAATAAAGCACATACTCCTAAGATGCCTGTCTAGATGTACCTAAGTGTACCTAGCATGTGAGTAGGTGTGAAAGAGCCTAAGCCTAAGAGCCAAGAATCCCACTAGGATTTAGTCGAACCCCATTACCTGAATAGTGAGAGTGTGGGACTTTGTCCTGGACTCGAGTTGGACACCCCGCAAGGGATAGTCAGACCACTGTCAGCTGGAGCGACTGCATGTCGGAGCCTCAGCGTCTCTGGTCAGTGTGTCGGCCTTGAAGTCTCGGTTCCCTCCTGCCTTCTGATAGCAAGAGGTGCTGTATTTATACAGTCCTTGTGCGTGTGTTAGCCATTGTTCAGTAGGAGGATGACGTTGGGGATTAAACCTTGTGCGTAGATAGGAGAGGTGAAGTATACCCCCTGGGTAGTGTTCTCATAAATTATTCATATGTGCTAAGGATAACGGCTTAGCAATATCGATTGGGAAAAACCCTCCCTCTGCATGGAACTAGGTGAAAGGTTTAGTCCATAAAAGGCGTCAGTTCTTATAAGGCGTTATGTCCCTATAAGGCATTCTGTCCTTATTAGGAGTTATGTCCTTATAAGGCTCGTTCATATGAAATGAAGGGGAGATGATGTAGGGAAAGTGTACGATGTACCCTGGACCTATATTAGGGTACCGATATGAAATATAACACCCACTCCTCCTAATACTCTACAATAATAATACACAATATGAGATACACATTTGTAATGGTGCCAGTGCATAAGATTATCAATGAGTCATTTAAACTGTTTCTAAAAAGGTTAAAAATTCATTTAAAAACAGTTTAAAAAACAAGGAGAGAAAGAAAGGTTCTCTTGAAATATGAATTTGTGTTATAAAGTTCTGCAAATCACAGTTCTAAATGAGTTCGATCACACAAGTTGAACTACTGCAAGCATACTTAGAAGGCCATGCTTTGTTATGGAAAGTGTCAATTTGAAAAACGTTTTTGGAAGAAAAAGGGGAAAGAAAAAGTTCTGAATTCGTTCCCAGCACACGGTGAGCCAGATTTAGATTAAACGTCCTGGCCGGGAGACATAACATTATCACTGCCTGCTACAGCAGGGGACAAACACTGCAGTACCTCGCATAGCACGTCAAGGGTGCATAGATGAAACCCCTCGCTGGTAGTGAGTAGGAAAGTCTAAGCGCATTTCTTTTAATATTGTTCTGTAATAATGGATATACCTGCACATATTACTTTTATATTATTTGCAGAATAGGTTGTTAGTTTAGTTCACAACCCTCTTGATCTATGTGGAGATAGCTCATGTCTAAGCTCTACAACACACAGAATGTTGAATATGAATTTCCTGGTATTTCATGATACAACTTCCATTAAATATTCTTGGTATTGAAAAGATTGGGCATTCATGAAACCTGAAACATAACTCATGTTCGGAAAGATAAGCTGTAATAAGATGCAGGAAAGATAGAAACGGAGCACCCATTCTCCATGTATGTTGTTACCGTCACTGAGGAAGAGGGTGCTTTTAACCAGCTGGAGCATGAATGTGTCAATACTGAAGCATGGTCTGAACACCAGTTGAAAGTCTTGAAGTATTTTATTCTGCTTATGTGCCCTCCGCTGCTGGATGGCAACTGCCTTCCCAAATTTTTCAACAAATGGGAAGTGGGTTATAGAACAGAAGCTGCCAAGATCAGTTGGATCTAGTCTGGGATTTATTAGCAAGGGGAGGATATGAGCAGTCCTGAGGCTCTCAGAACGGTGCCTTGAGCGAGCAAGGCATTGACAATGTGGAGAAGGGGTGTGAGGGCTTTTACTTGCAGAGACTTGATGATGGAGGAGAGGAGTATATTATTTTTGCAGGAGGTGGCTTGAGTGTGTTCAGAATGTTAGAGAGGCTTGTGTGGAAGATAGTGTTTGATCTGTTAGTGGCCTGACAACTGGGTATAGGTGGTCGTATTGATGATGATGGTGAACTTGTGAAGTTAGATGTGATTTCATTGATGTTCTTCATGAAGAAGAGGTTGATAACATTGCCTCTGTTGGCGGATGGTGAGAAAGTGGGTTCTAGCATGGGCTATCACACTGTGATTGCCTTAAAGATGGCTTTGCTTCTACTAATTTCACCATTGATGATGGTCTTTTAGTCAGTGGCCTTAGCTGTGGTTGTGCTGGTGGGAGCAGAATTCTTTCAGAAGGGTATGGTCCTGGCATTTAAATCTCTAGTTCATCTCCTGTCTTTGTAGGACATGCTTGTTTTCCATAGGTTCTTGGGTTTACTAGGGTGCTGATGGCTTGGGGGCACAGGTTTTCAGAGGAGCATAGCATTTTATATGATTATTCAAAGTGGAGTTGCAGATTTTTACATCTGTAGAGGGCTGGAAGTGCCTGGGATAGTTTGATTAGTTCTTCTCGGAGCTCTTCTGGATGGGTGCCCTTAGAAGAAAGGATGATAACTTTTCTTTCTGCTCCCTTCCCTTTGGCTTGATGTGTATAAGCAGAAGCATGTAAATCACTGTTGCCCTGCCCAGGGAGATAAAAATGTCTTGGGGTCATTCCCTCTGTCTTGCATTCTCTTTTTCTTTTCCCTATACCCCTCTCTTAGTATTTTGAGGCAAGAGTAACCTTCTACATACATTAGAATAAGCTCAGCTTCATCACACTCAACTCTTGCCTCATCACATCATTGTTATTTCAAATGTATAAAATAAGATAAGGCATTTCTGAGACTCCAATAGATTAATACTAGTCAAGACCTCCGATTGCATGAACCACAGACCAAAGACAATGTGGCTCAACACAAAAGTAAAGACGTTGAAGACAGAAAACAGATCCTTGGAATATCAATTGATGGAAGTGAAATGACTGCGCTGATAAGCTCCCCTTCTAGTATCACACAAGGATGTATAATTAGCCAATACAAAAAGGCAGAAGGACCATGATTCCCATTAGAGCTTCAAAGCAGAATTCCACTAGAAGTAACTTTGCAAGCTCAACTCGGACGTTCACATCATTGCCTACACCACTATCAAGATCACACTACCTCCAAACCATGTATGATCCCCCTGCATACCAACTTGTCATGAAAACCAATGCACTGACACATTCCCTCAGAAGTAAATCACCTAGTAGCCTCTATCCTTAGACCATACAAGAGTATATGTAGTGGCAGGCACACATTGTGGCAATTTTCAAACAACTCTTCTCCATCCAGTTCAAGAACCTGCCCAAGACCAGCCTCCCAGCTGGCTCCCCATCAGACACTTGTTGATCATGAGCTTTTAAATACAACCAACTCTCCACTAACACCTCTATCTAGGCAAGAAGCATCACCCACAACTCCATAAACCAAGACATCATTCCAAATGACATCAATATCTCTAACACCAAGCCAATCATACAGAAGAATGTCTTCCAATGTTTATCTGCTTTCAAACATTCTGCACATTGGTCAACGTTCATATTAACATCTGCATTAATGCCTGGCCACCAATAATAGTTACATATTATTTTTTTTGTAGCGGTTGAACCAGGGTGTCCTTTGTGAGCCAAACAAATAAATTTTTTACGTAGTTGAAAAGGCGGTATAAATAAATCATGTCTCATTAATACACCATTTTCGTGACTGTGGCCCCCCGCATCTTCTTAGAAGATCTTATATTCAGGAAAGAATGGAGCCAAATCGCTTGGAAGTGCACGCGAGATTGGCTCATCCTCATAATCAGCACTGCCAAACGCCTATCCGATGCTCTCATCATCAAGATCAATTTAGCGGAGAATGCTCTTAAGACCACCATCAGCATCGCTACTTTCAAGTCACGACTATCCGAGATCAACACGGAAATGAATGAGCACAAGGACTTTCTCCTGCAAAAGAAGATCAACAAGCTTCAGAAAGATTTTAAGAACTTTGAGAAGGAGAAAGTCTACCCTTACACAAAAGAAGATTATGCAACACCAACCAATGAAGCATCTTCTGACGATGATTCCTCCACCTCAACAAGGTCAAACAGATCGAATAGCACCTCGAGCAATGGAAGCTGGAGAAGCAATCAAGGAGGACAAGGACTTCTACCTACACTACCTATGTACAACTACCACCCACCCGGATATCCATCAGCTCCACCATCTTGGTACCCCGGTGTTAGAAATGGGATCTCTAGTTGGCAAGGTCTTGCACCTTTGTCCAAGTAGGGACCCTTCTTCCTAGTCAGGGTAAGGGAGTTACACTCCTAAAATAACCCCTGCTCACCCCCTTGGTAGCTTGGCACGAGCAGTCAGGCTTATTCTAGAGGCAGAGTGTAAAGTATTTGCACATCTCCAACAGTATTACAGTGTAAGCACTACAAACTGACACCACACCAGTTTAGAAAAATATCCAATATTTTTATATACTTTAAACCACACCAAATACGATAAAAATCCACTGTACAGTACTTCAGAAATAGTTACTTCTCAAAATGTCTTTAAAAACAGTTCCTTGATGTCGATAGCTCCATCCAGGGCTATCACGGCGTCGTGAACAAACAAATCCAAACAGTTCTGGCTGACCGCGGCGTCGTGGGTCAACTACGGTGTCGGGAAGACCCGCAAACAGTACCTTTCAGAAATGCAGGGCGTCGATGACCTCGCGGTGAGCTTCCGAAAACACGGCGTCCGCAGGCGTCGGTTCCGGAGGTCGGTGCGGTGTCGTCGGGGCCCTCGAAGTCACACGCGTTGCAGATCGATCTCCTCTGTTGAAGTCAGGAGCGCTGGCGTCGGCCGGCGTCGGGTGCTGTGGTGCGAAGTGCAGCGGTGCGGCGTGCAGTGCTCTCAGGCCGCGGTGCGAGCAGCGGCTCGGTGGCGGCATCGGATGGCGTCATCGGTGAGACCAGGGTCGCGGTGTGAGATGAAGGCGGTGCTCGTCACGGTGCTGGTAGGTCACGGTGCAGCAGCGGCGTCGTCGTAGCTGCTGCGCTGTCGTCGGCTGACGAACGGGAGTCGATGGCACCGGCGTCGGTGGGCCAAGGCTGCAGTGCGGGATGAGGGTGGTGCGTCGTGTAACTTACGAGCGGTGCCCCCGAACCACGGTGCAAGCAGCGGCGTGGAGCGGCATCGTCGGGAAGGCCACGGCGTCGTCGTGAAGCGAGGCGGTGCGGAGTGCGGTGCCCACAGGTCGCGGTGCGAGCAGCGGCTCGGTGGCGGCGTCAGCAGGCGTCGTCGGTGAGACCAGGGTCGCGGTGCGGCGTTGCGGCGGTGCCCTCTGCGGTGCCGTCGGGACACGGAGTCGGCAGCGGCGTCGTCGACGTCGTCGAGTTGCTTTTCTTCTGTTGCAGCACAAAACACACAGTCCCCAGTGCTGAGGGCAGAAGAACTTGAAGTCTTTGCTGTTCCTGAGACTTCTTGAACAGGGGGCAAGCTCTACCTCAAGCCCTTGGTGACACTCACAAAGTAGATTGCAGAAAGTTCAGTTCCAGTCCTTTCACTGCCCAAGACAGAAGCAGCCACTGCAGGCCAACACAGCAAAGCACACAGCAAAGTGGTAGTTCCTCCTCACAGCTTCTCCAGCTCTTCTTCTTGGCAGTCTTCTTGATCCAAAAGAGTTCTAATTTTCTGGGGTTTGGGTCCCCCTTTTTATCCTCAATTTCTCTTTGTTCTCTGAAGGCAGAGAGGCCTTTGCCTAGTCCAAACCAGTTCTGGTCAGTCCTGGAGCACTTTGTTGACAAGTCTCCTTCTTTCCTTTCACAGTGCAGGCCAGGGACATCAGACGCACCACAGGAGGTGGAGCCAGCATTGTGGAGGGAAGGCCCAGCCCTATTCATGTCCCAGGTGCATCTCCTCCCACCCATCTACATGTAGATCTTGCTATTCAGCCCTGTGCTGACTCACCCTGTCTCCTGGCATCCCCCAGCCCCTGTCACTCACACTCTAGACAAGGAATACACAACCTAGCAGAGGCAGGCTTGGATGGTTAGACAAGAAAATACCCACTTTCTAAAAGTGGTATTTTCAAACACCGAATGTTAAAACCAACTTCACTAAAAGATGCATTTTATCATTCTGAGTCCAGGCATACTAAACTCGAATTTCTACCATGTTCCCTGGGTCAGTTGGGATTATAAGCTGTAATAATCAGAACTGCCCATTCTGGCCTATGGGGAACAGGTAGCCTTGCAATAGTGACAAGCATTGGCATAGCCAATAGGTCTCGCTTTTGGGACCTTATAAGTATTTATTTATGCAGCACAATATCCTTGGTGCAACAACATTAACGGTTGCATGGTTAAACACTTATAAGGTCCCAAAGGCGAGACCTATTGGCTATGCCAATGCTTGTTTCACTGGGTGTTGCTCATGCGACGTTTGTCAATAATGTGTTACTTTCTATGGCACAGGGTGAGTTTGCAAGCTTGTATGGCCAAACCTTTGACAGTGTAGATAGTAAAACAGAGGAAGGAACATAGTTAACAAGCATTGGCAATGCAAATAGGTCTGGCTGAATGTTGTATGGTGATGTGAAGCAATGCAAGTAGACAGCACTGTAATGTATATATATTTGTGCTTTAGTAAAGAACTGTATAGTAATATTGGTGTAGGTTAAATGGTCAGATGGCAGTTGCACTGTCAAGGAAGACCTAAACATTCATTTAGGTTAATGACAGCCCTCCTTGCATCTCTGCTGCTGCTGCCAGAGAAAAACACGTAAATTATCTAGTTATCTAAGCCACTTAACTATCTTGACAATGTCATGTGTGTACTTCTGATAGTTCAAGCTCAGGCAGCTGGATAAATAAAATGATCACAGCTCGGTGGAGGGCAAGCACTTTTTGGTGGAAGCCCACAACTTCTGCCCAATCAAAACATGTACTCCTGGCTCCCAACATGTAGGCAGAGCCAAATCCCCTCTCTTGTGGTGCTCATATAATTGCCTGGTGACATCTGCGCTGACAAGCGAAGCGACACCATCAAAACAGTATATTGCCACCACCGCGCTCATGTTACTTAACTCTGGGCAAGGGCAGCAACTCTTTACCACTATCAGGCTAACGATTTGTATGCACTCCCAGTCTAACAAAACCACAGTCTGTGGGACAGGCTTAAGTCATGGCGCACAAGAATGATCCATCTTTGCCCTTGACCAAAAATCGGTACCAAGTTGTCAGCTTTCACTGCAGCTGACACACTTATGGCAGGGTTGCAGAGGTCCATTACCTTGCAGAGGACTTTTCAGTCCCAACAGAAGAGTACTTCACTACAATGTCCTCTCTAATCCGCTCCCCAAACACCATCCCACTGTACAAGGCCACTTTACATACAGAAAGGAAAGGTGCCCAAGGATTGCAAACAACATCTGTACCTCAGTACAGATAACAATGGGCAGAGAAGTTAAGTTGTTAAGGACTCTTACACTTCATTGCAAATCTCAATGCATAACTACATGCCAATATGAAATATCTTTGTCATTAGCAGCCAAAGATGTAATATTCTTGCGAGTTGTGCCACTAGAAGCCCAGAACATCAGGATTCGACAAATAAGTGAAATACTCTGGAGCTAGCGTTCAAGAATTCATAATTACATTTTCAATCACAGTTGGCAAATCTGACAGCTTACGGTGTTGGCCTTTTTCAACAATCCCATCTAAAGTTTCAAAAGAATTGGGTGGGCAACTGAATATTTGTACCAAAATTAATGAAGGACTGTGACGAGAAACAAACAAGGAGTTCAACAAAAGGCATTTTCCTCTTGGCTTGGAACACAATGTAAAAGTGCCTAACTTAAACAGTTTAGTGGAGATGTCATAATATAGACACTCATGGCTACAAACGCTATATTTGTGCTCTATAGTGTGTGTAGATGATAAATTCAATCAAGATTTACATTTGGGTTCACAAGTGGCTATTCACATGTATACACAAAAATGGCTTACTGCTCACACACACACTAAACGCATACACATGTACACAATCCTGGCAACACACCGTGCCCTGGCCACAATCAACATACTTTATGGCTCTTGGCTTGTCTTGCTGCCTGCCTGGTTATTTAGCCGCAGCCGGGTTGATGTCACCGTCTCCCTGCTGCTGTGTACACAGGGTGAACAGATGGCCCCCTTTCTTCTCAAACCAGGCCACCCATCACCAGCAATTTGCCCAGAAGCGAGAGGCAGGGGAAACTTGTTTGTGGGGAGGAGGGCAGGGGAAACCCTCAGCTCTGCCTGACTCAGACCAGGGAAAGAAAGGGTGGGGTCAGACCAGTGCTTACTCAGCTGCAAACAAAGATATGTGAAAATTCAAGAAAAAGAAAAAAAAAAGCCGCCGCTTAGTCCCTTCCACAGGCCACATGGCTTAGCAGTGCACACACGTAACCTAACACGTGCTGGAAGCTCTTTGTGCCCTTAAAAGAGAGCAACAAGTCAGGTATTTAACCAAGGTTTGGGTTTGTGAATATTTCAAAACACATCACATCTTTAGCTATTATCCTTCCCTATTTAAGTAAGTCGTGCGCACAACACGGGGCTGTGGTTTCGCCAACTGCAAACTTTAAATATACATTAACTGGAGTTACAGAAGTTCCAAACGCGATGCCAATCACCCCATGCGAACCCTTCCTTCACCGTGAATGCAGGAGCAATCCAACAGCCCTGAGTCAGCAGACAAGAATTTGCTAACTTTCCTCCCTCGTTTTTGCACAGTAAATTCAGACAAGAGGAACAAAAAAAAAGCAAGAGTCCAGAAAACCTGCACCGTGTCTGCTGCAAGTCACTGTCTCCACGACCTGGCCATGCGACTGTCTGCTAGACCATGTGCTTGCTTCAGTTTGAGTCTGTCAGTGCCTGCTGCTCCAATTTAAAATCCCCATGTGATTCTCAAGTCATGAGGGCACCCGTTATTAATCAGCAGGTTATTAGCAACGTCAGTGAATTCTGGGATTTTTTGTGTTCCTTCAGCTCAGTACATTTTCACACTTGAGAATAAAAACGGTTTGAGCAAGTCATGGAGCGGAAAAGGTGTGCCCTCGTGACATGGCGTAATTTGGTAACCTCGCCCCACATACCTCTCTCTGAACGTTCCTGCACTTTATTTACCTTAAGGCCTGTTTGCTTATTTCCATTGCTTTTTGAAACGTCGCAGCCACTTACTGTACTGACCTCATACCGTGCCAGCTTTTCTTTAAGCGTGTCCCAAACAGGGTCTGGAATTGGCATTTCTCTATATGCTGGAGTACAACTGTGACTTTCCTCCAGGTGCTTGCATGTGTCTTTTGCTCCCTGTCCGAGATTGCATCTCTGCTGCATCCCCCGACTAAGGGCCTCAGGCAACATTATGGTGCCGTAAAGCGCTATAAAATAATAAGCCATACAATGTTAACATTCCTATTTGCACCGGCCTGTGATCGTGCCCATCCTCCAAGAGTCGGCACGAAGCGGTGGTGCCCGTTCCCCCATGCGCTCATTCCTGTCTGTGCCTGAATGCGATGGGGTCTATTCCTCGCATGTGACTGAATTCATTCCTTTATCTGGCTCTGCCCACTCCGCATGTGTGCAAGTGACGGTATTCATTCCAACCCAAGTACCTGCGTGTAATGTTGCCCACTCCTCCACGTGGTTGTGTCCATGTGCCTTTCTCTATAATTCCTTTATGTGCCTGCTCGTTCACGTACCCGTCTATAAACGACTGTGTCCAGTCCAGGTACTTGCGAGAGCACGTGCTGTCTCTGTGCCTTCCCATTACCGGGCCAGCGTGTCCCACAAAGGCGGGGGTTGGGAGGGGCGGGCAGGCATGCGTGCTCCGATCACACAGGCATTCCGTGCAACCTTTGGAAACCCAAATACAAAGCGTGGCTAGATTCGCGCAAAATAAATATGTTCGCTTCGGCTACAGTACTGCACGAGGAAACGCGGGCACGCCATTCATTGGGTTTGACGTAATACTCCCCCATACACACGCAAAAGGGAAGCGCATGGCTTTTTTTTCAGAGAGAGATCCTGTTTGCCCCTTTGTTTTGTTGAGAGCAGTTCCTAAACAAACAAAAAAAGCACTCAACTTTCTGGCTAGGCACACGGCTGCACCCTGAAAAACGAGCGCGGCAGCCTGCAGAGCTGACCAAACGCTCGTGCGTCGTGGCTGGCCTTTGGATGGGTACGCGCGGCAGACATGTGTTTCCAATTATCGCGCCCGCGTCTGGGCACGATAATTGGAAACACATGTTTGCCGCGCGTACCCATCCCAAAAAGGCCAGCCACGACGCACGAGCGTTTTTGGGACTGCTTTTCAAACTCGCTTACAATAAGTCTTCGTCTCTAAGCAGCGCTTGCGCGCTACTCGAGGCTCGACCTAAAAACGAAATAGGCTGTAATTCACTATCAGGACATGCCACACACCAGGGCATGTCCTACCTTTCACATACAATGCACCCTGCCCACAGGGGTACCTTGGGCCTACCTTGGGGGTGACTAACATGTAGAAAAGGGAAGGTTTAGGGACTTGCAAGTGTGTGCACTTGCCAAGTCGACATGGCAGCCCCAGGCTGCACACAGGCTCTGCAATGGCAGGCCAGAGTTACACTTTACGGGCTGTTTGCGTGGGTGGCACAATCCAGTGCTGCAGCCCACCAACAGCTTTTGATCTATAGGCCCTGGCACTCTCAGTGCACTTTACAAGGGACTGACACATAAATCAAATAGGCCAATCATGGAAACACCAATCCATAACACATTTTATACAGGAGCACTTGCACTTTCCCACTGGACAGCAGTGAGGAAAGTGCGCAGAATCATTACACCAGCAAAAACAGAGTCAAAACCAGGAGGTCAGAAAGCAAAAGTCAGGGAAACACGCCAAAAGATGCCAAGTCTAACACATGTCCCCTCCAGCTGAAAGTAGGGAGAACTACCCAACCCCATTGGAGTTCTCTTCACTAAGGCGGAAGAACCTGGACAGACCATCTGCGTTGGCGTGTTCTGTACCAGGATAGTGTTCCACCGTAAAGTCCATTCCCTGTAGGGAGATGGACCACCTCAGCAGTTTTGGATTCTCACCCCTCATTTGCATCAACCATCTGAGGGGCCTGTGGTCTGTCTGAACCCGGAAGTGAGTCCCAAACAGGTATGGTCTCAGCTTCTTCAGTGCCCAGACCACAGCAAAAGCTTCCCTTTCTATGGCACTCCACCTCTGTTCCCTGGGGAGTAGTCTCCTGCTAATGAAGACTACAGGCTGATCCAGGCCCTCTTCGTTCAGTTGTGAGAGCACCGCTCCCACACCATGCTCTGAAGCGTCAGTCTGCACGACTAATTCCTTGGAGAAGTCAGGTGCCTTGAGCACGGGCGCTGTGCACATGGCTGCCTTCAGGGCATCAAAAGCTTTCTGGCAGGACTCAGTCCAGATCACTTTCCTGGGCTGCTTCTTAGAAGTCAGCTCTGTTAAGGGGGCAACGATGGTGCCATAGCCCTTAACAAATCTCCTATAGTAGCCGGTGAGACCTAAGAAGGCTCTCACCTCTGTCTGGGTCTTGGGGGCTCCCAAGCCAGAATGGTGTCAATCTTGGGTTGTAGGGGCGCCACCTGGCCGCTTCCTACCTGGTGTCCCAAGTACACCACAGAACCCTGCCCGATCTGGCACTTACTGGCCTTGATCGTGAGGCCTGCACCTTGCAGAGCCCTCAACACTTTCTCAAGGTGCTGTAAATGTTCTTCCCAGCTGGAACTGAACACAGCAATGTCATCCAGGTAGGTGGCACTGAAATCCTCCAGCCCAGCCAACACCTGATTGACCAACCTCTGAAAGGTGGCAGGGGCATTCTTCAACCCAAAGGGCATCACCCGGAATTGGTAATGACCTTCTGCGGTTGAGAATGCTGATCTCTCTTGGCCCCATCGGTTAAGGCAATCTGCCAGTACCCAGACGTTAAATCAAACGTGCTGAGGAACCGGGCAGCTCCCAACCGATCAATGAGCTCATCAGCTCTGGGGATGGGGTGCGCGTCAGTCCTGGTGATGGCATTGAGCCCACGGTAGGCCACACAAAACCGGAGTGCTGGAGTGGCACCGGGCGCAGCAGCCTTTGGGACCAAGACCACTGGGCTGGCCCAAGGACTGTTGGAGGGCTCAATCACCCTTAACGCCAACATCTTAGAGACCTCCTCCTTGATGCTGGCCCTGACCCGGTCAGTCAACCTGTAAATCTTGTGCTTCACAGGACGGCTGTCACCAGTGTCCACATCATGGGTACACCAGTGAGTAACACCGGGTGTCAGAGAGAACAGTGGGGCAAACTGTCCCAACAACTGGTGACAGTCCCCCTGCTGCTCCTGAGTCAGAGTAGGGGAGAGGATCACACCCTCTACTGACCCATCATGCTCCTTGGTAGACAGGAGGTCAGGGAGAGGCTCACTCTCCTCTTCCACCCCATCATCTGTCGCCAAGAGCATACTCACTTCGGACCTCTCGAAGTGGGGCTTGAGGCGGTTCATGTGAAGGACCCTCAAAGGGTTCCTTGGAGCCTGCAAATCCACCAGGTAGGTGATGTCACTTTTGCGCTCCACCACCTCATATGGCCCAGTCCACTTGTCCTGCAAGGCACAAGGTTCCACTGGGGCCATGACCCACACTTTTTGCCCAGGTTGAAATTCGACCAGAGTGGCATTCTGGTCATACCATCTCTTCATTTCTTCCTGGCTTGCTTCTAGGTTCGCCTGAGCGAGTTTCCTGAAGCGGGCAGTTTGGTTTCTAAAGGCCAGCATGTAGCTAAACACATCCTGGGGAGTTTTCCTGGGAGCTGCCTCCCAGCCTTCCTTTACCAAACTCAGAGGTCCTCTGACAGGGTGGCCATACAGGAGCTCAAAGGGGCTGTACCCAAGAGACTTCTGAGGCACCTCCCTGTATGCAAAGAGTAGGCATTGCAAGAGGACGTCCCACTTATGCCTCATGGGTTCTGTTAGACCCTTGATCATGCCTTTCAAGGTCTGGTTGAATCTCTCCACCAGACCGTTTCCTTGTGGGTGGTAAGGAGTGGTGAACTTGTAGGTTACACCACACTCCTTCCACAGGGATGTCATATACTTGGATATGAAATTGGTCCCCCTATCAGAAACCACCTCTCTGGGGAATCCCACACGGGAAAAGATCCCCATTAACGCCCGGCCCACCACTGGCGCCGTCGTTGTCCTGAGAGGGATTGCCTCCGGGTACCGGGTGGCATGGTCCACCAAGACCAGGATGTACCTGTTGCCCATGGCTGTCTTGGGATCCAGTGGCCCCACAATATCCATCCCTACCCTTTCAAAGGGTGTTCCAACAACAGGAAAAGGTTGGAGAGGAGCTTTGACCTTCCTCCCACTCTTACCACTTGCCTGGCAAGTTTGGCAAGACCTACAGTGTGCTTCTGACTGCCTTCGCATTTGGGGCCAAAAGAAGTGGGTGACAAGCCTGTCAAAGGTCTTGTCCTGCCCCAAATGTCCTGCCAAAGGCACGTCATGAGCCAGACCCAGTAGGAAGGTCCTGAAGCGCTGGGGTACCACCAGCACACGGGCTGACCCAGGCTCAGCAACCTTAGGCTCACTGTATAGGAGACCATTCTCCCAGTAGATTAGATGTGACCCGGACTGATTACCAGCTGCCTGGTCTGCAGCCTGCCGCTGCAGACCCTCCAGAGTAGGGCACTCGTTCTGCTCCCTGCAGAACTCCTCCCTGGTGGGATCCCCTTCTTGCTGCCAATGGGTCAGCTCAGAGATGTCTCCCAGTTCGGCTACCTGCTCCCCTGTAGGCACCGGGGCGTCCCCCTCGAGGTCCGCCTCCTCCCAGTCCGTGGGAACTTTGGGGGCCGGTTTCCCGCGCCCCCTGCCCTTCCTCTTGGCAGGGACTTGGGCCACTGTTCCAGGCTCCAAGTCCTCTTGATCACCCTTTCTGGCTGCCATTGACCGAGTAGACACGCATGCCCACTCTGGCAACCCAAGCATCTCCAAGTGAGACCTGAGCTCAACATCCTTCCATAAGGACTGCTCCAGGTCGTTTCCTAGCAGACAATCTACAGGCATGGTGGGGCTCACAACCACCCTCAAGGGACCTGAGACTCCCCCCCCATTCAAAGGGAACCTGCGCCACCATACACTGGCGCTCAGAGTTGTCTACAGCAACTACTTGGTGGAATGCCCCTGGGACTACCTGCTTCTCAGAGACCAGGTGACACCGGACTGAGGTCACACTGGCTCCAGTATCTCTGCGAGCCTCTACCCTGTTCCCATTAATGGTCACCCAGGTGCTATATTTCTTTGTGTTAGGGGGCACCTGGTTTCCTGGGACCATCTCACTGTCCCCTAGTGAGACAAGGGTCATTTCTGCGGGATCCCCACCCTCCTGTGGGCACCCCTCCTCCCCAAGCGCTACACTAGCCAACACTTTGGACTGTCCACCGGTGGGTGGCTGTGTCCCCTTTGGGCACTTGGGGTCCCCCTTAAAGTGACCTACCTGGTCACATGCATAACACTTGCGGGGGCCGGTCTCAACAGGCTTCCCTGTAGAGACCCCTTTCTTCTTATCACCGGGGGGCTGGGAACCTTTACCCTGGGTACTAGTTTGGGGCCCTTTAGAGAACTCCTGTGCTTTACCCTTGTCCCCCTGCCTTTCTGCTGGGGACCCTGCCCACCTTTGGCTGAGTCTCCCCAAACGCTTTCTTGTGGACCCTGGTACTCACCCAGCGGTCCGCCTCCATAGCAAGCTTCCTGGGGTCAGTTAGCTTACTATCAACTAGGTGCTGGCGCAGATCTGAAAAACATAGTCTAGACAAGTGCTCCCATGCAATCAAATTGTAGAGCCCTGAAAATCTGTTACATTACTGCCCTTCACCCAACCATCCAGCGACCTACAGAACATATCCACACATTCCAACCAAGTGTTGGCCTCAGACTTTTACTGGACCTGAACTGATCCCTGTACTTCTCAGGAGTGAGCCCATACCTAGTGAGGAGAGCGTCTTTCATGTCAGCATAGGTGAGGTCCTGCCCCTTACCCAAAGCTATCAGAGTATCCCTAGCTTCCTCTGGAAAGAGAGGCCACAACCCCGCTCCCCAGTTCCTTTCAGGGACCCCATTCATATGAATAGACGACTCGTACCCTTGAAACCACCTTTGTATGTCATCACCCTTTTTGTACTCTTTACCTACATTCTTGGGGATGTGTACAATCCTGTCTGTGTGTGCTGAAGAATTGCTGCCACCATCTGAACCGGATCCTCTCTTTAGCTCCAGCTCCTTGATCATTCTCTCATGATCTAGTATCATTTTCCTTTCCTCCATGGCTAATCTTTTCTCTTCCCTCTCACTTTCTATTCTGAGTTTCTCCAATTCAAACCTCCTTACTTCCCGCCTGTCCTCCAGCTCCTCTGGGGACAAACTACTGCTGCCTGGCCTGGAGGGTTCCCCCTCCCAAAAGCACATCCACCCTAGGAACAGGCTCCTCCACCTCTCCATTGAGATCACCAGATTGCCCACTGGCACCTCTGGCTGCTACCCAGGCCCTCAGCGCCTTTTGTAGCTCATCCTTCCTGGTGAGGCCTCTGACCTGGACTTTCAGGTTCTTGCAAATCGATTTTAACTCCTTGACATTGTAGGCTTCCAATCGATCCTCCTCAAAGGCAATTTCTACTGATGCAATTGATGATACTATAGATTCAGGCATGTTGAAGTAGCAAGTTCAAACTGGCAAGATCAAAAATAGGCCAAAAAGAAAAAGAGCCTGTAAGTGGTACGTAATGGTCTGCGATATGGTAGTAGTGCACACCAATCACTGTAAGTCAAGTGCAAACACAAGTCCTATCCTCACCGCTGACAACCAATGTTAGAAATGGGATCTCTAGTTGGCAAGGGCTTGCACCTTTGTCCAAGTAGGGACCCTTCTTCCTAGTCAGGGTAAGGGAGTTACACTCCTAAAATAACCCCTTCTCACCCCCTTGGTAGCTTGGCACGAGCAGTCAGGCTTATTCTAGAGGCATTGTGTAAAGCATTTGCACATATCCAACAGTAATACAGTGTAAGCACTACAAACTAACACCACACCAGTTTAGAAAAATATCCAATATTTTTATATACTTTAAACAAGACCAAATACGATAAAAATCCACTGTACAGTACTTCAGAAATAGTTACTTCTCAAAATGTCTTTAAAAACAGTTCCTTGATGTCGATAGCTCCGTCCAGGGCTATCACGGCGTCGTGAACAAACAAATCCAAACAGTTCTGGCTGACCGCGGCGTCGCGGGTCAACTACGGTGTCGGGAAGACCCGCAAACAGTACCTTTCAGAAATGCAGGGCGTCGATGACCTCGCGGTGAGCTTCCGAAACACGGCGTCCGCAGGCGTCGGTTCCGGAGGTCGGTGCGGCGTCGTCGGGGCCCTCGAAGTCACACGCGTTGCAGATCGATCTCCTCTGTTGAAGTCAGGAGCGCTGGCGTCGGCCGGCGTCGGGTGCTGCGGTGCGAAGTGCAGCGGTGCGGCGTGCGGTGCTCTCAGGTCGCGGTGCGAGCAGCGGCTCGGTGGCAGCATCGGATGGCGTCGTCGGTGAGACCAGGGTCGCGGTGTGAGATGAAGGTGGTGCTCGTCACGGTGCTGGCAGGTCACGGTGCAGCAGCAGCGTCGTCGTAGCTGCTGCGCTGTCGTCGGCTGACGGAACGGGAGTCGATGGCACCGGCGTCGGTGGGCCAAGGCTGCGGTGCGGGATGAGGGCGGTGCGTCGTGTAACTTACGAGCGGTGCCCCCGAACCACGGTGCAAGCAGCGGCATCGAGTCCGGCGTGGAGCGGTGTCGTCAGGAAGGCCTCGGCGTCGTCGTGAAGCGAGGCGGTGCGAAGTGCGGTGCCCACAGGTCGCGGTGCAAGCAGCGGCTCGGTGGTGGCGTCAGCAGGCGTCGTCGGTGAGACCAGGGTCGCGGTGCGGCGTTGCGGTGGTGCCCTCTGCGGTGCCGTCGGGACACGAGTCGGCAGCGGCGTCGTCGACGTCGTCGAGTTGCTTTTCTTCTGTTGCAGCACAAAACACACAGTCCCCAGTGCTGAGGGCAGAAGAACTTGAAGTCTTTGCTGTTCCTGAGACTTCTTGAACAGGGGGCAAGCTCTATCTCAAGCCCTTGGAGACACTCACAAAGTAGATTGCAGAAAGTTCAGTTCCAGTCCTTTCACTGCCCAAGACAGAAGCAGCCACTGCAGGCCAACACAGCAAAGCACACAGCAAAGTGGTAGTTCCTCCTCACAGCTTCTCCAGCTCTTCTTCTTGGCAGTCTTCTTGATCCAAAAGAGTTCTAATTTTCTGGGGTTTGGGTCCCCCTTTTTATCCTCAATTTCTCTTTGTTCTCCTTTAGGCAGAGAGGCCGTTGCCTAGTCCAAACCAGTTCTGGTCAGTCCTGGAGCACTTTGTTGACAAGTCTCCTTCTTTCCTTTCACAGTGCAGGCCAGGGACATCAGACGCACCACAGGAGGTGGAGCCAGCATTGTGGAGGGAAGGCCCAGCCCTATTCAGGTCCCAGGTGCATCTCCTCCAACCCATCTACATGTAGATCTTGCTATTCAGCCCTGTGCTGACTCACCCTGTCTCCTGGCATCCCCCAGCCGCTGTCACTCACACTCCAGACAAGGAATACACAACCTAGCAGAGGCAGGCTTGGATGGTTAGACAAGAAAATACCCACTTTCTAAAAGTGGTATTGTCAAACACCGAATGTTAAAACCAACTTCACTAAAAGATGCATTTTATCATTCTGAGTCCAGGCATACTAAACTCGAATTTCTACCATGTTCCCTGGGTCAGTTGGGATTATAAGCTGTAATAATCAGAACTGCCCATTCTGGCCTATGGGGAACAGGTAGCCTTGCAATAGTGAAAAACGAAATAGGCTGTAATTCACTATCAGGACATGCCACATACACCAGGGCATGTCCTACCTTTCACATACAATGCACCCTGCCCACAGGGGTACCTTGGGCCTACCTTAGGGGTGACTAACATGTAGAAAAGGGAAGGTTTAGGGACTTGCAAGTGTGTGCACTTGCCAAGTCGACATGGCAGCCCCAGACTGCACACAGGCTCTGCAATGGCAGGCCAGAGTTACACTTTACGGGCTGTTTGCGTGGGTGGCACAATCCAGTGCTGCAGCCCACCAACAGCATTTGATCTATAGGCCCTGGCACTCTCAGTGCACTTTACAAGGGACTGACACATAAATCAAATAGGCCAATCATGGAAACACCAATCCATAACACATTTTATACAGGAACACTTGCACTTTCCCACTGGACAGCAGTGAGGAAAGTGCGCAGAATCATTACACCAGCAAAAACAGAGTCAAAACCAGGAGGTCAGAAAGCAAAAAGTCAGGGGAAACACGCCAAAAGATGCCAAGTCTAACACCCGGCTATCACGGACCACCGTCTCCATTCCAATTCTACCAACACCATCAACCCCCTACTTTTTGGAACAGAGGCAGGGGCAGAGGAAGAGGAAGAAGGAGAAATGAGCAAAAGCAGGTCCAATGGACGGGCCCCGGGAACCAACCACTAACCAGCAGCCAGACGAAGAAAAACTAGTTGTCAACCTATCATGGAGAGAACTAATCAACACTGAGGTGACAGTTTTACAGAGGGGACTTGGATTCGTCCTAACTCCAAAAGAATACCGTTTTAAACTTACCGGTGAATTACATACCTTCTTTAGGAATCTGAGACTATGCTCTTACTTCCACAACCGTGACGATGACTGGGACAGCACTACCACTGCTGACTCAGGTCTCAGAAATCCATCGCGATTCACACCAACTACAGCTGTCACACCAAGTGAAATCTTAACTTTTGAGAAGGCTGTCCTGAAAGACATCAATCAGATTCTACCCAGGACCACCTTTGACAACCTACCAGCAAGAGAGAGGAGAGCTATCAAGAACCTCAACGACGACCCCAACATCGTCATAAAACCGGCTGACAAGGGCGGCGCCATCGTCATCCTCAACACTGATGACTACGATACTGAATGCCAGAAACAACTTGCTAATACCAACTATTACAAAAAACTGGACACAGATCCTACGGAGACGCTAACCATGCGCATAGGCATCATGGTCAATAAAGCATTCACAAATGGATGGATCTCGAGAAACGAAGCGGATTTCTTAGTTAATACCACACCGACCACTCCTTACTTCTATATCTTGCCCAAGATTCATAAGAATACCATACCACCACCCGGCAGACCCATCGTGTCCGGCATGAACTCCCTTCTGGAACCCCTCAGTCGATACTGCGATCACTTCCTACAACCTCTGGTCCAGAAAACACCCTCATTTTTGAAGGACACTGAAGAAACCCTCCGCCTCATTGACAACCTCTCGAATCCACAGGAGATCACTCTACTTGTAACATTGGATGTAGAAGCACTATATACCAATATTCCGCAGGAAGCCACCATCAGGGTCATTGAGGAAACCATCAGAACAACCATAACTACAACACCCTTACCCGTCGACTTCATAATGGATTGCATGGAAGAAGCCCTCAAAAACAACTTTTTCAAATACCAGAATCAACTCTACCATCAGATCCACGGAACATCTATGGGCAGCACTTTTGCGCTGAGCCTGGCATGCCTTTACAGTGCCCATTTTGAAGTGTCTCACATATTGACAGAGACAAACCCATTTTTCAAGGAAATAAAAGAATGGAAGCGCTATATTGACGACATCTTGGTTTTTTGGACAGTAACAGAAGAAAATTGCACCGAGTTCCATGACTGGCTCAACCATCGGGATCCTTTTTTGAAGTTCACCCTATCAACTTCCTCCAAAGAACTCCCTTTCTTAGATCTACTCATCACACTAGACAATAGTAACATCCTTACCAAGACATATAAGAAACCAACCGACCGCAACAGTCTACTTCCATTCAATAGTCATCACCCCAAGGCACTCAGGGAGAACCTTCCCTACGGACAGTTTCTCAGACTAAGAAGGAACTGTAGCATGATCCGCGATTATGAGCTGCAAGCAGAAAGACTCGGTGCAAACCTGCAGAAGAAGAACTACCCTAGACAAGTCATCAGAAACGCTAGGAGGAGAGCACACAACAATCACCACGATGCCCTGTTGGAAACCAACACGAAACCACAGGATGACATTATGACCTGCGTAACCACTTTCACCCCCACCTCTAACAAAGTGAAGAATATCGTGCTCAAATACTGGCACATCATAAATACAGGGGACCTGCACTTGGAACGCCCTAGGTTCGCTTTCAAGCGAACACAGAACCTGAGAGATCTACTTGTTCATACCAGACCCCAAGTCAGACAGTCCGCCGATCAGACCACATTGTGGGACCTCCCATCTGTGAAAGGACACTACCCATGTGGGAACTGTAACGTATGCACCTCTACCAGCCACACTAAGGAACTCCAACTAGGTGACCTCAGATGGGTCCAACGCAAACATACGAACTGTCATACCAAGAACTGCGTGTACCTTATTAGGTGCCCTTGCAATCTCCTCTACGTGGGCATGACCACAAGACAGTTCAGAGTCAGAATCAATGAACACAGAAGCAACATCCGCTGCGGACGCAGCACTACCAAAATGAGTGCTCACTTCAAAGAACACAAACATACCACAGACCAACTCCAATGGACCATTCTGGAAGCCAACACCATGTGCCTTGTTCCGCAAAGAACAGAGATGGGTGTGATCCAGCACGATATTAGCAAACAGCATTCATACACGAAATACTCACTTGGGCCCATACATTCATACTACGCTAATACTTACGCTGGGTTTTATCAGTTGTTACTCTTTATCAAAATCCCTGCTACCAATTACCTTCTGAATGAAGAGTAATGACTTACCAATGAATCCTTTGCTAATTGGGAAGTTTAAAATGAGTGACATTCATTATAGTACGTAATCCTGAAATAACCACTGAGTCAGGAAGTTTTAAAATGTTTATCTAAAGATTTAGCAGAGTAAATTACAGAAAACACATGGTACTTAATCGAAATACCCAAGATGAAGCATAGAATAATTATTGCTAATAAATGACGGTGTTTAAGGAAAAGGAGAGAATAGAGACAGCAGCGCAACTATAGGTTGCATTATATTTACCTAAGTGCGAGAACCAAACCCCTTGGCCAAGGAGTTGGAAAGAATAGGACCCAGGAAGGATGAAGAGCAAAGACCTCCTCCAGGATCAGGACAGGACCGGTGACCTCTCTACAACGACGCCTGCGTCGTTCCCCTCTCTGATACTCGACTTCTCCTCGATTCTCCTGTGCCTTCCTTCTAATGGACTCCGCCGCCCCCTCCTCAGGACCTCTCTGGACAGCGATTCGGTCTGCAATCGATCAGCTTGGCCGTTTGGAGCTAAGAGCGCTAGTCTTCTGTGCGCACTCTGCGGTCTGAGCTAGAAGCTCTCTGACAGCATGGACGCCTGTTCTCTGCAGCATCTCTCTGTCATTAACTAATGCTATATTCTATTATACCCTTCTACACCCATGTACCTCCCCTTAATGTTGCCAAAATATGGGGCCACTACTTCTGATTGGACAGGGACAGGGGGTGATTCTCGTACCATATTGATTTGGCTTAAATTGTAAAGCCTATTGTCTCTAAATTCCCACCCATTCAATTTAATACATTTGCTTTATTTCCCACCCATCTCACGACAAAATTGACAATTTATTCATATAATATGTTTCTCTTCGGCAAGAACATCTTGGTATGTAGTGGTGTCGGCCAGCAGGTCATGGCCTTGGGTGATGTCCAAGTTGACTTCATCTTTTTCTATCTGGTCTGCCACTGCAGGGCGCATGTGCGGAATCTTTGTCACACGAGCTTTCATTGTACCAAACCCAGGCCCAAGTTTGCGAACTAATAAAAGTCAAAGAAGAAAATATTAAAATCACAAATAAAATGTTTCACTGTATGCCCACATTTTCTACTCTATTCCCATTTAATTATAATACTGTCCCGCATTAGTAGCGTTAAGAAAACGACAATTTAATAATGACATGAGAGCAAGCTGAAGCATGTGAAAACATCAAGCAGCCATTTTAATACACACTGCGCAGAAGCAGAAATTTCCCACCAAGCAAAGAGAGACGTCACAACACGTGATATGTTTGAGACATGCGCAAATAGTTTCCCACACTTTAGCGGCCATTTTAGATTACATACAAGCGTTATTCATTAGTAAAACACATAGGCAAGCATCCTTCCCTTTCGTGTAGTGTATGCAAAGGTTAGTATAAACAATACAAGTTTAATAAATTAATACTATGAGGAGGATTGTATACAAGCAAGTTTCGTTTTTGAAACCTTGCTCCATCAATCCCCTCTCTGATGGCGTTTCTGAGCCATCAAAATACTACCCACAATCAGTTGCCAACTTCTTAGCAAATTACTTTATTCTCATTCTTACACTTTCCATTTTTGCCATCCCCTTTCAATTTCTTGTATAATTCACTTCTCCACTCTTCAAGTTCTATTTCATCAATTTTTCTCTTCTTTCCTCTACCTGTCACTTTGTATGTTCCACTCTTTCTACAACATTTGCACCATATTATTATTGCCAATATTATTATTGCTATCCTTGCTAAGGGTACTAATATCTGACCTATAAGTCCTTTTCCTACATTAGCAAACCAAGTACCAATTGACGCAATACTATTTGTCAATCTTTCCCATACACTATCAACTTCCAGTGGTTTAAGTTCCTTCTCAAGTTTAGTTATATTCTGTATATACGTTCCAATTCCTGCACTCTTATCAGGAATATAAGTGCAACAATGTTTTGTCTTCAATAATTTACAGACTCCGCCCTCTTTTGCCAATATAATATCAAGAGCAAGTCGATTTTACATCACCATAGATCTAATCGCAACCATCTCCGCATTAATCATTAGAAACCCTCCAGCAGTATCCATTGATAAACGATCAACCACTGTAGACAATTTACATATTTTCCTTGAGTTCAGAATTATTCCCACTGAAGGTATCAATGCACCAAATATATCACCTACAATTTCTGAAAAACTAGCTCTTTTACTACGTATTAATTTACTATTGTTTTCATTGCTCCCAGTGTTTCTTTTTACGTGGTATATCTTTGGAAATACTATTCCAAAATAACAACTTCCATACCACCGTGCAGGAAGCCTAAAGTAAGCCTTATTCCCACACACATAATAAATTCCAGGAAAAACTGAATCTGTTCCTCCTTTGATCCTCCAACCTCCAAGAATTAAGAAATTGTGTTCACATTCACTGGTACCGATGAAAACATTGTTATATTCAGTCTTTAACCTATGAAGACAAATTTTTCCTGTCTTTACAAAATCCAGAGCCATAGCAGCTTGAGCCTTGCCAGGTGTGTAACTCCCTTCTTTCTCCGCCCAAGGTGGCAAATGAGCCTTATGCTCAAAAGCTTTCTTTGAAAATCTTGTCTTCTATCTTCTACTAAATTCAAAAATATCTTTTCTTCTTCAAGTAAAGAACATGTTAGATTGTGTCTATGTGCATGTGTTATGTCTATTGATTTCATTGTTAAGAAAAATTCTCCCATAAACTGTGCGTCTTGACTACTAAGCACTGGGTTCATACTCTTACGAATCGGAACCTCAGAAAATATCACATCTAAGTTTGACTAATAATACTGAAGTCTCCCTGTTCTATAAAATAAACTAGACAAAACACTACATGATATGCCATATGTCAGTGGTAAGTGATGGTATGTTAATCCTTCTGCTACTGATTCAGGTAACTTCATACAGACATAACAGTTACTAACTTCCATTGTGTCTACATATTGAAACAATAACTTTGTGAAAACGTTTAAACTAGTGTCGTTATCAGCTATTTCATGATGAATTTCTGGTTCATTCTCTGCCATTAGTTCTACTCTATTGCCCTTCATGTTTGCTGTCCTCTCCTTAGTTTCATTATTAATCTTTTTATCCATTATCATAAGGTAAGGAACTGCTACAATCAGGACTAACCATACTATAAGCACCATTACTAGACTACATATGCATATTGCACAGCATCTTCTACAACATCTCTGTTTTGGTCTCCCAGCAACTCTATCGTCAGGCATTTTCGACAAGGAAGATCGCTCTTCTTATCTATTTCCTCTTTTTCTTTATATGATTCTTTTGCTTAGTCAAGGTGGTCTTGTTTCTTTTTCGTACGTCAGTTCTGTACTTGTTCCTTCGTCACCACTTTCACTTGACTCTGAGCTTTCGAAATCTTCAAGAATGATGTAAGTCCAGTCAGGACCCTTAAATTTGTTATTCACAAGTTTCAGTCTTTTACTTCTTCTTTTCTCAGTTTTATTCTGTTGTTCAGTTTGACTTGTTACTTCATTTACTTGATCTGGATCGTCACTTCTGGTTTTTATGTGGTATTTTACTCTTTTAATGTCACTCGGCCAATGATCTCCTTTTCTTGTTTTCTTTGTTTGCACTGTTTCTTTATCTTTGTCTTCCGAAATCTTTTTATTTTCACTGCTTAGTACTGTTTCGTGTTCTGCAATTACTGTGTTTCTTGTTTGCTCTTTTTCAGGTCTGATTGGTTTCTCCGTAACAGCTCCACTGTGAGTTTCCAATAACTGACCTTGTTCTTTATTTATTTCTTCAAGTTCATGTTTTTCAAGGTTTTCTTCTTCTGTGCACTCTTCTTGATCTAACTTGTTCTGATCAGGGCTTATTGCACTGTGAACTTCTGCAGCCTGACCGGATTCTTCTAAACCTGTCTGTCCCTGCTCAAAATCTATCAGATCTTCGTTTCTTTGAGCCCAGTTTCCTTTCCCTATCTGCTCTTGTTCAGGTTCTCTTATTGTCTCTTCTTCTTGTCCCTGAACTGCTTCTTCTTCACCTATCTGATCTTCTTCAATTTCTTCCAAATTTGTTTGACTTCTTGCTCTGTGGTAAACTTCGGAAACTTCTACCACCGGTATCCAGTCCTGACTTGTGCTCGGTTGTTCTTCTTCAGCTTCTCTTGAATCTCGAGCCTGAGATTCCTCAGCTGGGCAACCTTCAGCTTCCTCAGTGATTGGTGCTGTCTGAGGATTTTTTTCTTCAGGATCTGGTACTCTTTTGGTGTGGCTTACGTGAATCCAGTTAGGAAATCTTGCACACTTCACTGCTGTGTTGGTGGTTAGTATGACTTGACAAGGACTGCTCCATCTGGGTGATAGACACGTTTCTCTGGTGTGATTCTTCACTACCACCCAGTCACCAGGATTCAGATCATGTTCTTGTTCGGGCTGCCTGGAAACTGCGTCTTCTCCAACCTGGTGAGAGACAGAACGCACTAGGTCAGCCAGTCCTTTACAATAGTCCAGAACCATATCATCAGATATATTCAGTAGTTTGTTTGTGGGAACATGTGTTTGTCTCATTGCTCTTCCCATCATTATTTCGTGGGGGCTCAATCCTGTGTTTCTGTCAGGTATGCTTCTGAGTCCCATTAAAACAAGTGGCAATGCATCTGGCCATTCTAATGATGTTGAGGCACACATCTTTCCCAATCTTGACTTTATAGTGCCATTCAATTGTTCAACCACTCCAGAAGCTTCTGGACGATATGCACAGTGCAGTTTCTGTTGGATTTGGAATGCTTCACAAATTATTTGGATCACTTCACTGTTAAAATGTTTTCCTCTATCTGATTCCAAAGTTACTGGGAAACCAAACCTAGGAATAAGCTCTCGTAGCAACAGTTTTGCGACTGTAATGCTATCATTTCTTCTGGTAGGGTAAGCCTCCACCCACTTTGAAAACAGACATACTATGACTAGTACATATTTCAGCCCTCTGCATGGTGGTAACTGTATAAAGTCGAACTGGAGTCTTATAAAAGGACCCTCTGCCTTTCCAATTTTTCCAAACCCAATTATTGTTTTCCTCCCGGGATTGTGCATCTGGCAAGTTAAACACCTTTGGCAAAGACTCTCTGCAACCGCTCTGAACTTAGGATTATACCAGTTTTGTCTGAAGAGCCTAATCATTGCATCTCTCCCTATGTGTGTGTCTCCATGATGCATTCTAGCCATTTGTGAGAGTAGACAATCTGGCATGACTGGTCTGCCATCAGCACTGATCCACACTTCATCATCTCGTCTCTGGGAATAACCTACTTTGATCCACAAATTCTTTTCACTTTCATCCACTTCATCTTGCAGTCTTTTAACATCATTCCATGTTTCAGGCGGCATGTACAGCATAAGTTGGCAGCTGATTCCCATTCTTTCCACCCTCTTATTGACTGACAATCTATTTTTGGCACAATGTTGAGCCACCAGATCTGCATATCTGTTGCCGACTCCCACCCAGTCATCTCCTGACTGATGTGCGGCACATTTCACCACAGCCAATTCTTTTGGTGATTGTATTGCTTCCAGCAATTCCTTTACAAACTGTCCATTTTTAATGGGGGATCCTGAAGAAGTCAGGAAATCCCTCTGCATCCATAGTTGGCCAAAATCATGCACAACCCCGTAACCATATTGGCTGTCTGTAAATATAGTTACTTTTTGATTCCTCCCAATTTTGCAGGCCTTTATCAAAGCAATCAATTCAGCTACTTGTGCAGATTTGACTCCTGGTAAATAAGATGCTTCAACTATTCCAGTTAATTCACATACCGCATAGGCAGCAGTCAGTTTACCGTCTTCATGTCTTTGACATGAACCATCAACAAATAGCTCCCTATCTGGCTTTTTAAGAGGCTGTTCCTCAATATCTGGGCGTGGTTTTGTGCATAATTCTGTAATCTGTAAACAATCATGTTCATCTTCTTCGTCATCTTTAATTTTCTCATGATATGGGTCTGGTAGTAAGGTTGCTGGATTTATTATAGTACACCTTACCATGGCCACATTTTCAGCACCCATTATGATTCTTTCGTATTTAGTCAGCCGACTAGGAGTAAGATGCTGAGTTCGTGTTCTTGTCAACAGAATCACAACCGCATGTGGAACATACACCTTTACAGGATGTCCCATCACAATTGACTCACTTTGTTCAATGCTCAAACAAGTAGCCGCCACTGCTTTTAAGCATCCTGGCAATGCGGCTGCTACTGGGTCCAATGTAGCAGAAAAATATGCTATAGGACGTCTGTCTAATCCGTGCCTTTGAGTTAGGACAGAAAGTGCACAATTTTCTCTTTCATGACAGAATAATGCGAATTCTCTTTTATAATCTGGCATGCCTAGGGCTGGTGCTGAGCACAGAGCATTTCTCAATTTTACAAAGATCCTACACTTTCACCGTCCCATTCAACAGGATCCTTTGCTTTCTTTTTCGTCATGTTAATTAAAGATTTCGCTAGTAGAGAAAATCCTGGTATCCATTGCCTACAGTAACCTACTATTCCTAGGAACATTCTTACTTGTCTTTTGGTTACAGGCATTTGCATTTTCTTAATTAATTTTACTCTTTCAGAGGTTACTCTTCTTTTACCCCTCTCAATTTGGTGTCCAAGATACTTAACAGCTGTTGTACAAAACTGCAACTTTTCAGGTGAGACTTTATGCCCTTCTTCTGCCTAAAGATTTAATAATGCTATGGAATCAACAACACAGTCCTCTCTGGTGTTCGATGCGACCAATAAGTCGTCGATGTATTGCACTAGGACTGAACTTCCTGGCATCACTAGTTTCTCAAGGCACTTTTTCAATATTTGATTGAAAATGGAAGGACTTTCCGTGTACCCCTGAGGAACACGATTCCATACATAGACCTTGTTCTCAAATTTAAATGAGAAAAGATATTGGCTGTCTGGATGCAATGGTATTGAAAAGAACGCTTGACACAAATCAATTACTGTGAACCATCCTGCACTCCACGGAATCTGGTATAGGATTACTGCAGGATTTGGTACTATGGGACAACATGGTTCTACAATCTTATTTATTTTCCTCAGGTCCTGAACAATCCTATATTTTCCACTAGGTTTCTTTAATCCCATTTTTGGTGAATTACATGGGCTAATCATTACTTCTTTTAGTATGGTTTGTTCAACCATTCGATCGATTTCTTCAATGACTCCTGCTTTTACTTCTGCACTCATTCTGTATTGTCTGGTATTTGGGAAAATTGCACCTTCCTTTACAGTAATTTTAACTGGGTCTATTTTAGCCATAAGTCCTACTTCTTTTCCTGTGAAATCCCAAACTATGGGGTTTACACTGTCTTTTAATTCTTCTGGCAACTCGTCTTTGGTTATTAATGAAAACATCTCATCTACTTCTGTACCCTGTTTTGCAATCATAATTTTATATACATGGTCTTCATCTGGTGTCTGAAAGGCCACACCATCCGGTGTGCAGAAAATTGTACAATTCATCTTGCACAACAAATCCCTACCTAATAAGTTTACTGGACTAGAATCACACACTACAAATTGATGCATTTCTCTGAAATTTCCGATTTTAACTTCCATGGGTTCGATAAGAGGTGTTCTAATCCGCTGATTAGCTACCCCCACTACTTGGATATTTTCACCAGAGAGAGGAAGGTCGGGAATGTCTGCTGTTCTTACAGTAGACCTGGTAGCACCAGTGTCCAAAAGAAAAGTAATATCATTACCTTTCACATTTCCTTCAACATATGGACCTGACTGGTCTACCGGTAGGGATGCGCCAAGTACGCACTCCTTCTCCCCCTCTCCTAGGCACCGTCATGAACTGTTTTGACAGAAATTGTCCTGAAAAAGAAACTGTGATGTTATATAATCATTCTTATCACTTCCTCCTTGATATCCGATGTCTGTACCGTGCTTTGCTCTGCTTACATTACCCTGAATAGGTGCAGGTGGCAACTGACTCTGAGGGTTTACACCCTGCTGTGAGTCATTCTGCGTCTGTGGATTTAAATTTTGATTTGGGCCATTATTATTCCGGATCTTTTTACATTCATCCTTCCAATGCCCCAATTTTCCGCATCCATGACAAGGAAATTTCTTTTTAGCTTCTTCTCTACTCATTCGTCCTCTAAATTTTCCACCATTCCCAGTATCTCCATTCGTTCCAGAATCTTTTCCTTGATTTTCACTCGGATTTTCCAAATTAATTTCCTGTTTCTCAGCCATTTTCACCTGAGCCCACATCACTTTTTCCTGCAATTTCTTGTGTCTATCCTCAATATCGTCTCCACAATATTTTGCATACTTCAAGATTTCATCAATCAGCTTCCCTTGCCAACACAGCATATGCTGTTTAATCATCTGACAAATTTCTGGCTTCAAACCGTAAACAAATCGATACACAAACTGACTCATGTTCTTGTCTCCAATGTCCTCAAATCCACTATATATGTTTAAATACCTGCAATAGACGCTCATAGTATGAATGTACCGATTCATTAGCTTCTTGGGTTGTTCGATCTATTTTCACCCAATCTGTTTCTTTTGGTGGTATTTTCCCTTTCAGGTAAGTTATCACCTGCTGATACTTTTTCATCACATCATTTGACGGGGCACCTGTTTTCGGATCTCTAGGATATTCGTCACTTGGCCAATCCACTGTGATTTTGCAATCTGTCCATAAATCGGCAGGTACCACTATGTCAAACAAACCATCTAAATCCTTCAACAATACCTTTGACACCTTCACAAACCTGTCAACCTGCTTGTACCATTCAATTGGTTTTTCTCTCAACTTTGGAAAATCATTCGTAAATGACAAAATATCCTGTCTGCTCCAAGAGACATGTACATATCCTCCTCCCGCAACTTCTCGCATTGGATACATTTGATCTGCTTTCCCTGTTTCTTTCATCACATATTCAGATGCTGTTCTACTTGTTCGTGCTTCTTCCTTTTTCTTGGCCCACCTAGTTCTCCATTTATCTAGGTCTCCCCATTTTTGCAAAACTAACATTAATTCTCTTATTTGCAATCTTCTTCCAGAGGCATTCATATTTTCTAAATCTTTGTCCGAATATTCTGCTCTATAGGGTTTTTGTAGTACTTTTGATCTCCCTATTTCTATTCCCATCTGTAGTGCTAAATTGGATAATTTTTCATGAAATAACCTTACATTTCTGGTGATACTCCTGCACAGGAACAATAATTCTTCATCATCGTAGGGATTTAAGCGTTCTAGTCCTACATTTCCTGCTATTATTTCTTCTAATTCGACTTTCAATTTATGAATGTCTATTATTTTCGGAGGTGTGCACTGTTTAATTGACCCTTGTACCCATTTTTCTAAATCTTCAGGTGTTACTATGGTGGCACTTTTTGCTCCAGATGAAGTTATTAAACTTACATCTTTTGAACATCCAGGTACATCTTTTCTGGGAGTGCTATTTACAGTACCTCGAATAGGCAAGTCCATGAGTGATATTGTGGATTCACAGTCACTAAATTGATCCTCAATTATAACTGGAGCTTCAGGTTTGGGATTATTCACAGGAGTAGGTGCAAGTATCGGTGGAGGACAGCTTCCCTGAGTACCATATAATGGAACTACTGGACCAATTGTTACAGGTATGGTCAATGAATCAGGGTGTACTTTTATCTGTGTTATTTTCTGTATTAATTCTGCTCTGGTCTTCTCTAGGGCTTCCCTTTCTTTGTCATGAAGTATTCTACTAGGGGTAAATTCATGCATTACCTGTGGCACTAATGGAGTTTTTGTCGGTGGTGCACTTGGGGTGCATCCACTTGTTCCTTCCTGATATGGTGGAGGGTTTCTTAACATTTCCTCCATAAATTCATCTTCAGAGTCATCATTTATCATTAAATGTTTTGTCTTTTCTTTGCATTTACTTCCTAATTTCTCCTCTGCTGTTAACAATGGATATAATCCTTCTGTAATCATTGCCCTTCTCCATTGTTTCATCTGACCGTTCCTAGACTCATGTAGGTATCTGGGGAAAAATCCTGGATAACTCCTATTACTCCTAGATCGGTCACGCTCAAATGCCTTGGTTTCCCATTCCTCTAGAGCTTCGTACTGAGTTAATCTAGGTCTGGGTTCTAAGTCATTCATCCTCAATCTCAAGTTTTGTAGAATTCGCCCATTGAATTTGCCATTCTTGGGAAATGCTAGTATTCCATCATTTTTGGTATATTCTATCCAATTCTCCATCCATACACAAGTATGATAACCTCTCTCCATCATCATGAATGAAGCGGGCGTTTTAGCTGGTGGAATAATAATTCCTTCTCTAGTTTTGATTGGTTTGTCCTTTTTAAAATAATTCTTGATCTTTTGTAAAAATGACATTTTTCTCCTTTCTCCGTACATCTTGGGTAAGTACCGATGTAAAAAATTATATTCTGCAAAGCCTAAATATCTCCTATCCTGACGAATTCCTGTTAAAGTCGGATCGCGTTTTAACATGCAATCCTTATCCACTAAGAATTTCGCTTCTATAATTTTGACCAATCAAATGTCTGCTATCTTTTATTTCCGAGCCAATCCTTGCGCGGCCTTTTGGTGACGTTTGTCTGTCAACCCCTCCTTTACAATCTGCTCTTTCCTGTCCTTGCTGGTTCAACCAATCCCAGCGCGGCACCTGTGACGTCAGTACTACTCCTTTCTACTGACCCCTCCTTTACAAGGGTCTTTCCACACCCGCTGATTCAACCAATCCCAGCGCGGCGTTTTGTGACGTCAGCTCCCTCTCCGGCAACTGACCCTCCCTTTACAAAAATTTACGCAAACTTATTTTCTCTACAATTCTTAATTTCAGTAACAACATAAAACATTCGCTATCGTGCCAGTTTCTTCTAAATTCGAAAAGATAGTTTCCTCTCACACTTAGTAAAACCTTTCCGTTTACTAACATATACTACGAGTAAAACCTCTTCCGTTTACTCTTCACACAAGCTCCAGAAATACCTGTTATTTCTTCAATGTTACCCTTTCTAGGTGATATAACATCAAATTTTCACCAGCGTACTCTTTTGCTATTACTCACACGCATAGAGTCCCTAACGAGTACTGAAAGTCCTGCTTAACTTTTCAGTACTAATTCTGCCTGGCAGATAACCTCACTGCAGTATGGCTTCCACTTACCATCCGCTATTCCTTTTAGACCGGGGATTCTAGACAACATAAATCAAACTTCGAATATACGGATGTTAGTTCATAAAAAATTCTCATTACCCAATTAACAAAGAGTAACCATCCTCTGATTACCAGAAAACTGATCCAGCGCGATATTAGCAAACCGCATTCATACACGAAATACTCACTTGGGCCCATACATTCATACTACGCTAATACTTACGCTGGGTTTTATCAGTTGTTACTCTTTATCAAAATCCCTGCTACCAATTACCTTCTGAATGAAGAGTAATGACTTACCAATGAATCCTTTGCTAATTGGGAAGTTTAAAATGAGTGACATTCATTATAGTACGTAATCCTGAATTAACCACTGAGTCAGGAAGTTTTACAATGTTTATCTAAAGATTTAGCAGAGTAAATTACAGAAAACACATGGTACTTAATCGAAATACCCAAGATGAAGCATAGAATAATTATTGCTAATAAATGACGGTGTTTAAGGAAAAGGAGAGAATAGAGACAGCAGCGCAACTAAAGGTTGCATTATATTTACCTAAGTGCGAGAACCAAACCCCTTGGCCAAGGAGATGGAAAGAATAGGACCCAGGAAGGATGAAGAGCAAAGACCTCCTCCAGGATCAGGACAGGACCGGTGACCTCTCTACAACGACGCCTGCGTCGTTCCCCTCTCTGATACTCGACTTCTCCTCGATTCTCCCGTGCCTTCCTTCTAATGGACTCCGCCGCCCCCTCCTCAGGACCTCTCTGGACAGCGATTCGGTCTGCAATCGATCAGCTTGGCCGTTTGGAGCTAAGAGCGCTAGTCTTCTGTGCGCACTCTGCGGTCTGAGCTAGAAGCTCTCTGACAGCATGGACGCCTGTTCTCTGCAGCATCTCGCTCTTTCATTAACTAATGCTATATTCTATTATACCCTTCTACACCCATGTACCTCCCCTTAATGTTGCCAAAATATGGGGCCACTACTTCTGATTGGACAGGGACAAGGGGTGGATTCTCGTACCATATTGATTTGACTTAAATTGTAAACCTATTGCCTCTAAATTCCCACCCATTCAATTTAATACATTTGCTTTATTTCCCACCCATCTCACGACAAATATGACAATTTATTCATATAATATGTTTCTCTTCGGCAAGAACATCTTGGTATGTAGTGGTGTCGGCCAGCAGGTCATGGCCTTGGGTGATGTCCAAGTTGACTTCATCTTTTTCTATCTGGTCTGCCACTGCAGGGCGCATGTGCGTAATCTTTGTCACACGAGCTTTCATTGTACCAAACCCAGGCCCAAGTTTGCGAACTAATAAAAGTCAAAGAAGAAAATATTAAAATCACAAATAAAATGTTTCACTGTATGCCCACATTTTCTACTCTATTCCCATTTAATTATAATACTGTCCCGCATTAGTAGTGTTAAGAAAACGACAATTTAATAATGACATGAGAGCAAGCTGAAGCATGTGAAAACATCAAGCAGCCATTTTAATACACACTGTGCAGAAGCAGAAATTTCCCACCAAGCAAAGAGAGACGTCACAACACGTGATATGTTTGAGACATGCGCAGATAGTTTCCCACGCTTTAGCGGCCATTTTAGATTACATACAAGTGTTATTCATTAGTAAAACACATAGGCAAGCATCCTTCCCTTTCGTGTAGTGTATGCAAAGGTTAGTATAAACAATACAAGTTTAATAAATTAATACTATGAGGAGGATTGTATACAAGCAAGTTTCGTTTATGAAACCTTGCTCCATCAGGTGTTCAGACTACGTTCTAATGTACAAGGTCTCAATGACGAGATCCCCAGGTTTGAACTACAGATATGAACTGGGCATCACACTATTTTAAGCATCATACTCACTTCAGTGGAAATACTGTGATCTACTACTAACTATGGAGACGCAAGCCAAACAATTGGCGGGTATATGTTTTGGTATCCTCCGGATGATCAGGAAAATTCTGAGCCTAATCCCAGAGAACTCAAGAAAGACCGTGGTACAAGCCTTGGTGGTCTCGCAACTCAATTATGGCAATTCGCTATACCTTGGGTCACCTAAATACGTCACCAATAGGCTACAGGTTGTTCAGAATGCGGCAGCTAGACTGCTTCTCAAGATACCTAGGAACCAGTCAGTCAGAGCGGCCTGAGAGAGCTGCACTGGCTCCCCGTGCAGACCAGGATCAAATTTAAGTCCCTCTGCCTGGCACACAGAGCCATGTATGGTAGGTGCCCAGATATGCTACGAACTTTGATCTCCCCCTACTCACCCTGCCGTTGCCTCAGATCAGGGTCGAATTTTTTGATGTGCACCACCAGAATTAAGAGATCAAGATGGGGTGGCAGATCATTCTCTCACAAGGACCCAGAGTTGAGACTGATCGGAAACGAACAGTCTTTTAAAAAGAAACTTAAGACCTGGCTGTTTCCCTAACTCTCACTTCAGATAGCTGCCGTACCTGTTATAGCGCTGGGATGCCTGCGGGTAGCCATGCGCTCTATAAATCCCGTAAACCTAAACCTAACATGGACTATCACACTTTGTAGTCCCCATATCCTTATGCCTCTATGTGAACAGTTGTCTACGGACACTTATGATGATGTTGCCACATAGATCCATTCCTCATATCTCTATCATGACATTATGACATCAATAAACAATATTGACTCATGATGGGCTTCTCTCCCAACACCTCCCGGGACCTGCTATGCCTTGCTATACTCTATTTCACACACCCAGCAATCCGTTAACAAACGGAACCGATTGAAATAATAGGCGCTTGCCTGTTTTTCAGTATCACCTAATGCTCACTAATCCACCTCATTCAACTATAAATACTCATGATAGCCAATGATTACTCCTATTCTTCCATCTATCTTGAATATTTTAACAATATAGAACCGATTCAATGATGGCGTTCTAACTTTCTTCTCTATCCTGATGTGTATTTTTTACACAATAGAACCCACTCTAAGATGTCGCCCACTTATGCGCCTATGTGACTCTGACGCACGCACATGTGACTCCGACATTGCCAACGAGTCACTGACACACCCCCACGCCAGCCGCCTCGCTACCGCACATATACAGTGGTCGCTGCATCGTACTCTTCACAGAGACGGCTCGAGGTCGGGTAGGTTATCAGACCTCCATTCCATACAAGATCTGTAAGTACAGGCTTTGCCTTTCTTGTGGCCATTATGGACGGCCGCTCTTTTTCCATTATGCGATATCATTGCCTAATACTATGACTCCTCATACAGATCTCGATGATCCTCTCAGCAACATCTCATGGGTATAATTTCCCGTTTTATTTGGGTAAGCTAACAATATGCATTATATGTGCCATGTTTACACAGTGACCTAAGGACTTGCCATCAATGGTTCAACCTTGAATAGTCGTGTGTTTTTATCACGCTACCATCCACTCCATGGCTGATTCTACAGAAGCGCCGGACTTTGGGCCTTTATCAATGACTGTTCTTGCTTTTATATGTTTGTCTGTCTTAACTATGAATTCGAAACCCCGCCATGGTTTAAAACTAAAACATTTCACGTATACTTATGTGTCTCTTCGTCCTCTGAACTCTCTAGTGCTATATTTCAATAGCCGACGAATGGAATCACTTACTGTACTATAGCAGTAGATGATAAGATACCACGAGCACATGGTTGACCAATGGGGGACCCAGGCCCCTTTTTAATGTTACCCTACTAACAGGGTCCCAATATACTGACTCTCCTTATTTTTTGTCTGCTTTTTGTCGTTCCAGATTATTATCCCTCCTTACTAGTGGCACTACGTCTATAGTGATAGGCCGCTACACTAGCACTCCCCGCACATTCACCTTGGTCCAGAAGAAGCGCTTGGGATCTCCTCCTAAGACCATCTATTGCGCAAAACACGTTGACCTTCAACATGCCCACTAGGGGTATGCTTTTTGTCTAGCTACCGAGGGCCATTATCCCCCTCAAGCAGCACAACCTTTTGTTTTTTTACTGATGACAAAGGGGTTACTTTCTATTAAATTCACCGGCTACCCCTCCAGCCATCTTTTAACCTCACAATAGGACACCACTGTCACTCACACCTGCACGCACCCTTATGGCTTTATCTCAAAAAGATCTCCGACAAAGTGACCCTTCGGGGGACCAGTAGGGCATTGCAGCGCCGGCCCGACGAGTAGCACTGCCCAATGATGAAGCATGACATCCTTCAGGGTGTGTGAGGGCACCAAGACCAGGACACACTGTCGCCAGACACTATAATTCGAGAACGACTACAGTTTTCTCTCTCTCTCCCACATCCTACCTCTCTTTTACAGGAACTGTGACTCCCACAAAATGCAATTCTAGTTTTCAGGAGCACGAGTCACTGGACCTACATTTAGCTCCTTGTCCACCCTCCCCCTTATCGTTGTGGTTGCCAAGACCTAGGTGTGATTTCAAGCAGATGTTGGATGTCCCTAGCAGGTTGTGTGGGTCAAAGATTTTACCTTCTATATTAGAAGCTTATCTTATCTCGTCCAGCACCTTCTTTGCTCTGCATCTTCACCTCAGTCGTATTCATGGATGTTCCATAACAAGCAGCCAGGCTGTGCATCACGTCCGGGCCCCTCTCTAATGTGACTGCAGGGCGTCCCGGACCTATTAGTGGATATAATACAAACTTTTAGTTAACTGGCAAGGATGAAACTTTATATAATTTATTTTTTTCACTCCCAACACCAAGTAGTGGGGTAAGCCTTTAATTCATTTACTAAGCTCTGAAAAAACCCAATTCAGACATACTTTGGATCATTGCATCTGTCCATTCCTATATTATTCATCTGAAGAACCTAAAAAAAAAGAAAATGTGTGGTGCGAAATTATTGGGAGGCATACAGGTACCCTTCCTAGTAATGTGCATCATGTGCTCCATACAGTACACAGGCTGAGCAATGTCTCATCCTGACAACAGGAAGTACATAGGTATCGGGCAACATTCTTCTTTCTCCCCATGCCTATTAATTCACAATCCCTCGTCCCTGCAAATGTGCCTTACTTTCAACTTAGACATCGTGACTTCCAGTACCCACCCAGCAGGGCCTGCTACAAACATTCTTTCATTTCATTTTAATCATTTTCTGCAAACGCATTGTTCCTTCCCACATCATCTGTTACAACCCAGTTACTCAGGCTAACTAAAAAGGACTTGTGATGTCTCTACAACTGTACGTAGTGTTGCGGTAACATGAGCAATAATGGTGGTGCCACCTGGGCATTCAAACGAAAGCCACCGACATATAGTTCCCCTTAAGGATCAGATAAGGGAACATCAGTCTAGTCTACCCGTCCTTTCATTTCCATTTCAATTCCAATTCCATCAGTTTTACAGAAGGGAGGGGCAGTAACATGGCTGACTTCAAGGTGACACATTTTTCTAATCATGACAATTTTTGCGAACAATGTTATTTTACCGCCAATTAGACGTGCACTGTGAGGTGCTGTGTCTCTGTTTATTCAAGGGCATGTTCACAGCATCCTGTGAAATGAGTGGCTAAAGCGAGTCCAACCGATTGTCTTATGGAAATGGCCACCGTCATGACCGTTCCTAAACAGCTCGGGCGGGCTCAAAAGACAGAAATCGCACAGCAAGCCGTCTTGTGTACTTACAACACAAAACAGCATGCAACAATATATGTATCAAGCACAGGAGCCAAAGAAAAAAAACACAGTTTTAAGTGTTAGGCATTCAGAGTTAAGGCTCATGCACCCCATGCACCCCATGCACCTCATTTAATGTGTTAATTCACCAAGGAGCTAATCTCCTACCCCCCTTCGACAGTAGGTGACCTGAGAAGGAAACCTCCTGTCAAAAATACTTACTCCTTTTAAAAACAAACTCCCTGGTCAGTCAAAACTAAAGATAAGAACAATTTGTTAGAAATTAGTGTCTCTAGTTGGCAGAGGTAGGTACCTTTGTTCAAATAGGGACCCTTCCCTCCAGTCAGCGTAAGGGGAATACACACTTTAGATAACTCTTGCTCACCCCCTTGGGAGCTTGGCACGAGCAGACAGGCTTATCCCAAAGGCAATGTGTAAAGTATTTGTATCAACACTCACAGTAGCACAGTGAAAACACCACAAGAAGAAACCACACCAAATGCACATCCTCAGTCTCTGTCACACTGAAACCAAACAGGCAATCCACAATCAGGCAGAAACACACAGAAAAGTTGGACAAGAAAATAGCTACTTTCTAAAAGTGCCTGTTACAAACACAGACTTTAAAATCCATCCTTACTAAAATGTGTGTTATCAAATTCTGAGTCCAGGGATACCAGACTCCAATTTTCTACCTTATCCCTATGGGAGGATATGCTTGTAAAATTTTACAACACATTCCCCATTCTGTCCTATGGGCAAGATAGCCTTTCAATAGTGAAAAACGAAATGGGCAGTATGTCACTATCAAGGCATGTTACACACACCAGTACATATCCTACCTTTCACATACACTGCACCTTGCCTAGGGTGGTACCGTGGGCCTACCAAAGGTGTGTCCTATGTACAAACTGCGTGCAGGCACTGCAGTGGCAGGCCTGAGGCATCTTTTCTAGGCTACTCATGTGGGTGGCACAATCAGCGCTGCAAGCCTATTGGTAGCAATTTATTTACCAGCCCTGGCACAATCAGTGCACTTCACCAGGGATCTACTTGGTAAAACAAATATACCAATCAGGGAGAACCAAGCACAATATCTATTTACACAGAAAGCACTTGCACTGTGACACTGATCAGCAATGGCAAAGTGCCCAAAGCATTTAAGGCAACAAAAACGAAATCCAGTACAGCATCAAAAACATAGGGGGTAGAGGCAAAAAGTCAAGGAAAACCACGCCAAGGATGCCATGTCGCACACTATTTAACTGCACTGTCCCTACAACTCTGCTGTGTCTCTGAAACGATGAACAAGTAACTACCTCCTTTTTAAACCTGTTTATGGATGCTCTGTCCTTCTTCATAGTCCTATGAAGTGCAGCAGAACCTATGACTCCTACCAGTCTATGTGAATCCGAACAAAGACCTATCATTGAAATAAATAATACTGCCAGAAAATGTATTTTACATCAGTGATAGAAAAGATATTGAGCAGCAGAAAGAACCATTAGCAGAAGCATAGCAATGGCTAGAACAGCAGGATGTTGGAAAACCAAATTTTCATGAACTTTACACCAATCAGCCACAAAATTGTAAACACAATCAAAATATTGGGACTATTACCGTGTACCAGTCGTCTCTTCACCAACACCTTTCTCAACCAAATCCTGCATCATACACAACAAGGCTCGTGAAATCTGTAGGAATCCCAGCTCTACATCGCCTGTTGCCCACAAAGTGGATGGCACATCCGCAAAACTCGGGGGGGGGCAAACACTATTCACTACTTACGTTAAGGCCCGTCATCAGACATTCACCTGCCTGAGAGCAGTAATAGTAGGATGCCAAACCCATCACATGCTCACCACCATTAGACATTAACTAAAATGGAAAACCGAATCTGCAAACAAACAATCAAACCCCCCCTTTTTTTTTATTTGAAAACACAAATCCTACCCACTAAAATCTGGAAACACCGTCACTCTCTCATCTTTCCCCTGGCGGCCAGCCATTAACTTACATTACCCAAGGGATTACACAAAATCTGTAGCACAGCAGTTTGGAAACCCTGCTCCTAGAACCCATGTGTTGTCCAAAAAGGCTCATTATTGTATCACATTCCACACACCTTCCTTACGAATTCGCTATTACCCTCTTTCCTTCCTTTCCCACCTCAGATCACATGTACAAACCCACACGTTCCTCCAATTTCATCCAGTCTCTGGGAGTAGCAACAGAAGTAACAGACATTATCATCGCAGTTTGTTGTGGTGCAAGCATGAGCGTTAGCAGAAAAGGACACTGGGGTAATATGCGTGCCAGTGTACCAACCGTTATAATAGGGAAAGACACATGTGCCATAACCAACACAGCCTGAACGTCATAGCAGGGGTAGAAACAGCAAAAATAGAAGAACAGCAGAATATTGAAAGCAATAAAATCAGAGGTATATTTGCAAACTGTCATTTCTGAAAACAATGCTATGGCTGTGTCCTGCTGGGCCCTTTTAAACTGTACATACTCATCAGGAATCTGATTTTTAACATCATCTAATGCACAGTAATCTGTGCCCTTTTTTTTTTTTTGTTCGCCAAAAACTAATCTTTTTCTGTCAGGCCTAAGCCACAAGCAACTAATTGGTAACCTTTTCTCAAATGAACCTATTGTTGCTAGTCCTGCTTCTCACGTCTCCCTGCCCATGAGCCCCCTCCTTGGGAATTCCTTTCTTTTCTCAAGGCCAGAACGAACTAAATTCACGAACTATGTTTTTTTTTGGACTTCCCACTACGCTTTCAAAATGCCTTTTTATTCAGCACCAATACACGCTACCTTGAATGTTGAAAACAAATTTTTCAAATTAAATGCACATTCTATAATGAGGTCAAATCTAAATGCAACATACTCAAATCGATCATTAATTAATTAACTAATTGAGCATCATCAGGCTGAAACATCCAAGCAAGCCCCACTCTCCTTTCCATCCTTTTTCGCCTCTATTAACCTCCTTCAGCCATGCTCAAAAGAAATCTAACATAGACTGCCTCCTTTTTTTTCCTTCTACAGATAAGGCCATGCATGTCTGCATGCGTCCTTTTCATGAAGGAAAAAACAAACAAACAAACGAACAGTACCAGCGAGAGAAATTCCACTCCTATCTCAAGGCCAAAAAAGGCTGCAGTAAGTCTGCCAAACCAAGCTGAACAGAAGCTGTGTATTTCAACTTTGAAAATCCCTTTTATTCAGCATAAATACGTATGGCCTGAAATGCTTAAAACACCTTTTCCAAATTAAATACACGTTATATTGCGAGGTCAATTCCAAACTAAACACATCAGCATCTGCGCAAGGCCCATTCATTCATTTTTACTTCCATGTACCAAACTTTAAAAATACAACATCATGTCTGTAGCTCAAAACAGCTTTTGTCATTTTGCAATGTCCAAAGCTAAATGTGAGATCTGGGTGCCATCAGCGCACCCCTTCTTTTCTCTTTTGTTTTTTTTATTACATCATGCTCTCTAACTGTCTCACTTCACATTCTCTCCAATTACACATTCCTTCATCCTTTCTCACACCACTCATCCTATGTAAAAAAATAAAACAAACATATGTATATATATATATATCACTGAAAAAACCATAGGTTTTAGGGACAGTTATAGTTACTTGGACATTGCACTCGTACAAAACCCGTGAAATTCCCCCGTTATAGTTAGTTCAGCTAACTATAACTCGCGCCCACAATGCACTGCTGATGACGTCACATATTACATCACTCATGACATGGTCAGTGACATCACTGATGACATCACTGATGACATCTCAAATGACATCACTGATGACATCATCCAGTGACTGTGTGTTTCTGTAAAGTTTAAATATTTTTAATATATATAGGAAAAGACGTATTGAAGAATGAGTGGGTGTGTAAGTGTCTGTATGGATGATTTAGTAGGTGCGTGACTGACTCTATAAGTGAGTGATTTAACGTATCTTACTGAATGCATGGGTTAGTGACTAAACTGGGTGAATGTCTGTATCCGTCTGTCTGTTGCTGTGTAAGTGGCTGCATGTGTTTGTGAATAGCTAAATGAGTGTCTATATGAGTTATTGAATGCTTGTCTGAGTATCTGTATGGGTGCCTGAGTGTTTGTATGGGAGGGGTGTGTGCAACTCTGTGCATAGATGTGTGAGTGGGTGATTCACTGGGTGGATGGTTTCAAGAGTGCATCTGTGATAGACTGTATGGGTGGGTAAGTGTGTGTAAGAGTGTGTTAGTGAGTGAATGTATGTCCCAGTGGTACATGTGTGAGTAACTACATATGTGAAAGGCAGTATATATGTGTGTTGGAGTATATAAATAGCTATAAGCAAGAGTGAGTGATTGTGATAGTGGCTGTATGGATGAGTGTGTGCTTGTATCAGTGATTGTATAAGAGCGTAACAATGTGCTACTATTTGTATGAGTAAGTGAGCTGGTGTGTGTATAACTGTATAGGTGAGTAAATGGCAGTGTGTTTAATTATTTGCATGACTGACTAGGTGTCTGAGTATCTCTATGGATGAGTGGCGTTGTTTGAGTGTCTATATAGGAGTAAGAGTGCATATGATAGTCCTGTACTGAGTGACCGTAAGTATGAGTGACTGTACGGGTGAGTGAGTGGATGTGTGTGTGTAGATCTAAGAATCAGTGAGTGGGTATGTAGTTATTGGTGTTGGAGTGTCTATGGTTTTGCGAATGGCAGTCTGTAATTTAGAGTGGGTGTATCAAAGATTATATTAGGGTGTGAGGAGGTGCATCAGATTATCACGTGGATGATGTCATCAGTGATGTCATTTGAGATGTCATCAGTGATGTCATCAGTGATGTCACTGACCATGTCATGAGTGATGTAATATGTGACGTCATCAGCAGTGCATTGCAGGCGCGAGTTATAGTTAGCTGAACTAACTATAACGGGGGAATTTCACGGGTTTTGTACTGAGTGCAATGTCCAAGTAACTATAACTGTCCCTAAAACCTATGGTTTTTTCAGTGAATTTCAAAGGTTTTTTAAATGCTAATTTGTAACTATAACGTGTCTGAAACCTATGGTTTTTTCAGTGAATTTCAAAGGTTTTTTAAATGCTAATTTGTAACTATAACGTGTCTGAAACCTATGGTTTTTTCAGTGAATTTCAAAGGTTTTTTAAATGCTAATTTCTAACTATAACGTGCCTGAAACCTACGGTTTTTTCAGTGAATTTCAAAGGTTTTGTAAATGACAATTTTTAAATGTATTAATTGTTATATTAATTTTTTTCATACTGATTTACTACATTTTTAGAAACAATTTTTTTTTACAGATTTTATTTTTTAAATTACATTGTATTTACATTATACATTACATTACAAAAAATACTTTCTCAGAATGAATTACTTTAGTTTAAATACTTTGCACATAGGCAATAGACTTTTAAGTACAGTAGTTACAGTTGTTGCAATGGGCAACACATTTTCAAACACAATGCAACATTCAGCTCAATGTGAATTTCTAGTTAAATGCAATTAGTTACTTTATGGATTACTTTTCTAACCACAGGACTGGATCCTAGATTCAGTCCTGGTACATCTCCTGTAAACAGTTGAGTAAAAGCGTTTTGGTTACAGTCGTGATTTTTAAGGAATATTATTGTATTTTAAAAGTTGACACTTAGAAACTTTTTCTCATAGAATCACCAATGTTATCCTATGGAAGGAAATTCACTTAGCAGGTAAAAACTGTTATCGTTACTTTTTCTTACTCAGTGTTGGATCCTGGATCCAGCACTGGTGCATCTCCTGTAAACAGTTGAAAGAATGCGTTTAAGTCATACAGGTGATTTTTAAGGAATATTTGTAGTTTGTAAAAATCAACACTTTGAAACTTTTTGCTGAAAACCAGACAATGGATTCCTATGGAAGAAAATATAAGTTACTGGTAAGTACGGTTAAAATTACTTTTCAGGATTAGTACTGGGCTGAAAGATGCAGCACTGAGGTCTCTCCTGATAACAGGTGAGTAAATCGGAATTCGTATTTCGGCTGATTTTAGAGGAATATTTTAAAGTTCCAAAACTCCACACTTAGAAGAATTTCCAAGTGAAACCAGTCAATGTTAGCCTATGGAAGGAAATTCAAGTTACTGGTAAGTACGGTTAAAATTACTTTTCAGGACCAGTACTGGGCTGAAAGATACAGCACTGAGGTCTCTCCTTATAACAGGTGAGTAAATCGGAATTCGTATTTCGGCTGATTTTAGAGGAATATTTGTATGTTTCAAAAATCAACACTTAGAAACTTTTTCAGCAAAAAGCAGGCAATGATATCCTATGGAAGGAAATTCAAGTTACTGGTAAGTACGGTTAAAATTACTTTTGAGGATCAGTACTGGGCTGAAAGATGCAGCACTGAGGTCTCTCCTGATAACAGGTGAGTAAATCGGAATTCGTATTTCGGCTGATTTTAGAGGAATATTTTAAAGTTCCAAAACTCCACACTTAGAAGAATTTCCAAGTGAAACCAGTCAATGTTAGCCTATGAAGGAAATTCAAGTTACCGGTAAGTACGGTTAAAATTACTTTTCAGGACCAGTACTGGGCTGAAAGATGCAGCACTGAGGTCTCTCCTGATAACAGGTGAGTAAATCGGAATTCGTATTTCGGCTGATTTTAGAGGAATATTTTAAAGTTCCAAAGCTCCACACTTAGAAGAATTTCCAAGTGAAACCAGTCAATGTTAGCCTATGGAAGGAAATTCAAGTTACTGGTAAGTACGGTTAAAATTACTTTTCAGGACCAGTACTGGGCTGAAAGATACAGCACTGAGGTCTCTCCTGATAACAGGTGAGTAAATCGGAATTCGTATTTCGGATGATTTTAGAAGAATATTTGCACAATGGTGAAGGGAGGGCGGGGCCTGAGGTGACATCTGTGCAAACGCGCCCGTGGCGCGTTTTGAGTTGGGGGATTAAGTCCCTTGAATCCTGAGGGTCCCTAGGGGCCAACTAGCCCACCAGGAACCTCCAATATGCGCCAGGGGCTGCGTTGCAGAGACGTGTAGAGAGGCCACACCCCTTTTACACCTCTCTGCAACGCAGCTCTGTGGCGCTTTCTGGATGTACCTGTTGGGCTAGTTGGCCCCCAGGGACCCTCAGGATTGAAGGATTTAATTCCCCATCTTAAAACGCGCCACGGGGCCTGTTTGCACACATGTCACCTGAAGCCCCGCCCCTCCCTTCACCACTGTGCAAACGCGCCCCGTGGCGCGTTTTAAGCTGGGGGATTAAGTCCCCTTGAATCCTGAGGGTCCCCGGAGTCCATGAGTGATGTAATATGTGACGTCATCAGCAGTGCATTGCGGGGGCGCGAGTTATAGTTAGCTGAACTAACTATAACGGGGGAATTTCACGGGTTTTGTACGAGTGCAATGTCCAACTAACTATAACTGTCCCTAAAACCTATGGTTTTTTCAGTGAATATATATATATATATATATACATTATCCCCATGTTTTTTAATTTTTTTTTTATTTTATTCAAAAGGAGGCACCGGCTGAGGACAAATTAAGCTCATTCCAGGTTTTTTCAAGAAAGGGCCCAAATGCATTATTTTGCCTGGCAACGGAATTACAAGTACTTTTTTCCAAAAGACAGTCCTCAGACCATACCAAAAACAACCTGATGGTGCACCATATTCACAAAGCACACTCACAGACAAAAAAAACTCTCAAGAGCAGTCCTCAGACTGCGCCATGGCAAGTCAGTCCTCAGACTGAACCAAAACAAGTCAGGCTCTAGCCTGAACCAAAACGAGTCAGTCCTCAGAATGCACCAAGACAAGACAGTCCAGAGACTGTACCAAGACAAGACAGTCCAAAGACTGTACCAAGACAAGACAGTCCAAAGACTGTATGTACCAGGACAAGAAGACAGGCTCTAGCCCCAGACCTTTTCAAGAATAGGTCGAATTTCCAGTTGGCCTGGCAGATTGCTCGCAAACAGTCCCAGACCTTTTCAAGAGTGGGCCAAATTTCCAGTTGGCCTGGTAGACTGTTCACAAACACTCTGTGTCTTTTAAGGGTCTGTAAACCCCCCAAGATCAAGACAAGACAGTCCGGAGACTGTCCCAGACACAGCCCGTAGGCTCGTGCCGTTCAACCATGGAGCCACATCTTTCCAAGAATTCAAATCACTCACCTGGTGCACTCAGGTCGAGCAAGATTATTCTCCACTGCCGACTCTTCGGACCAAACGGTCAAATCCAAGGTTTCGCCCTCTCAGGACTCCAGCCGGTGACCACTAGACGAGGAGTCGCCCGATCAGACGGGCGGGGCAGTCAAGAGAACCAGGCTCTTATCGCGTGGGGATCCCCGATCCGCCCGACCGACCGGACACCACGCCGACCCTACAACCCAATTACGGGCGAGTTGGGTCACCTTGCAGAGTACCTGTTCGGGCGCCAACTGAAGGAAGTGGCCCGAAAAGGGTCGCCCGGGTTATTTACAACCTCCTAATCGCCTACCACAAAATGATGAGTCGGTCAGACAGTAGAGAATACAAACAGTTGTTTATTAGCAATACTCTGCAAAGGAGTCCAATCTGACCTGCACCCTAAGATGTCTGCCGAGGGACTGCCTTTCACAAGCATAAAGGTGACAATTATACATTTCAGCCTGAGCACAAAACACACCCACCCAGTAACTTTCCACAGAAGGCAGCAGAAACAGAGGGGGCACACAAAGATGAGCTAAGAGTCTGAGACCGGGCACACACTATCTCTCTGGCAAGGTCATTCTGTCCGTGCCTGCAGCTGAGCCAGTGGGGGCAGGCTCCATCTCATGAGAAAGGTATGCAGAAGTACAAACAGTGTATTAATTTATACAGCGAGGCCCAACTTACAGAGACACAGGGAATTCTACACAGCTGCTACTTGCAGAGCCAGGGAACAATTAGTTGCAAACATGGCCTAGAATTAGCGGCTAAGTATAAAATGGCGCTGCAAAGGCTAACTTAACAATCATTACATATGGTAGCACAGATCAGACTTTTAATTTAATTCTAACAGACCTCAGGAACAACATTTAGAGGCCAGGACCCACTTCAGCAGAGGCCAACATCAAAGTCTAGTCCAGGTCCAGTTTCTGCTGGTTATCTGGGCACTCCAGGAGAAAGGCCTCTTGCAGCTTCTTGGGTCTCTCTAGCCACATACGAGGGCAGCCAACTGACCCTTAGAATCCTCTTCTCAGTCCTAAGTACAAGTAGAAAGAGGCCCAGCCCTCAGGTCACCACACATTGTCCAGTGTCCAGGTCCAGTCCTTTTCTACTCTTCTTCATGTCCAGATGTGTTCTGATGAACAGTGGGTGAGGTGCCACTTTTGTAGGATTCACTAGCCATTGGGCTCCTGGACACTCCTGCACCAATGAGCAAAAGGTTTCCTGGGGCAACCTTATCCACTTTTACAGCACTTCCTGTTTATTGAAACTATCTCACAGTGCACTATTCGGAGACAAATCCAATATATCAAGACCCTTCTGCACTTGGATGTTTCTATTGAGCTAGCCAGAGGTGAGTTTAGGCAAATTAGCAGTCCCCTCCTCCTCAACTGCACCAAACTGGTGTTGCGACTAGCTCCCCTTCCATTGAGCTGGTCTTCCCAAGACCCTCTCCTACACTTAACTATGAATGGACAAGTCTCACCCTGGTCCATTTCAAGTTAATGAAATCTCTGAACCCTCCCCAGCAGCCCTTCCTGAGCTGATTGGAGTTACATACCTCATAGTCAGGTCTCCCTGCCAACTTACCTAGGCCAATGTTTCTGATCTGTTTACAGTTTCACATCTCATTAAGGGGAAGCACTGACAGGGTCCAGTTGCTTGCAGAGGGCAAAGTAGAGCTTTTTAAAAGTTACTTTTACTACTTATTTATTAAAAATCTGACTTCACCAGTGGATTGGATTTTTAACCATCGTTACAAATAGTGGTTGAATCATCTCTGTAGCTTATCCCAAATCAAAGATAGCAGAATTATTATTTATATCTGAATTTACATTTTTATGAGCTGTTTGTGGTGAAACATGTTATTTTGACAGGTTCTACTGTAGGTTTAAAAGATGCAGCAGTCAGGGTACACAGGTAGGCCTGAAGCCATGTTTTCTTCATCAGTCTAGTGGATGGCACAGCATGTGGTGCAATCCAAAGGTGACATTTAACTTTCCATTCTGTTTGTGTATTTTCCTGCGCAACATGGCATGACCTTGCTAGAAAGTTAAATATGTGTCATTACCTAATTGTACCATGTTTTAGGAGTCACAACAGATGCACAGAGAACTAGACAGGATTGCCCCAGTGTGCAGAATTAAAAAAACAGCAATACCACTCAGCAAAAAATAGGGGTGGTCACGCAAAAGAGGAAGTTACTGAATTTCGTTTTTAAACATTGTTGTTATATATTTCACACAGATGTGGACATTAATCCATAGTTTAGTTTCTAAGACCGAAGCCCATTAGCATGTCAAATTAAATTTTTTTAACTTAATTTGTCAATTAAGGTATAAGGCTGGTTGATTGAATGTATTGTATTTTGGATGTCCTGTGTGGATTTTTGCCCAAAAGCGCAATAACATTTGAATCTGAATCTAGAAGTATGTTTGAATCACAGCACATTACTCTTCTATTCTGACCTTCATATTCACTTACTAAACCATATACTAAAGATCTAAAGATTTGTGTTGTGTGATAATACTCAAAAATCTCATAATGTTGTTCCAAATATTCCCAAATATTGCATAAGTGGCATGGGAAGAAAATATGTTGCGGAGAATATGCCTTTTCAAAAAAAGGTCATATAATGTTGTTGTCCAACTAAATTTCAATTCATCTGTTCCTGTGTTCCACCTTTTAAAATTAAGGCTCATGTTCACTTATTTTGCCAGTATTCCATTCTTAGTATGTTTGAGAGGCACCATGTTTGAGAGGCTTTACAAGGTTTTTGTGATCTCCTAGCTATTGAATAGAGGTGGTGTTCAAAAGTTACTGGCACTTTCTGTAAACCATGATTTTCATTGAAGTGCCTCCAAACTATTAGAGAATTGCAACCTTCAGTTGAGATATTGTTGGCCTAAGGCCACCTTATCAGACATCACCAGGCTACTTCCTAAGATCTGCCTCCTCGTTCCATTAGACCATCTTGATTTTGTTCTTGGGTTGTGAAGTGACCATACCACCTGTCTCCACTAGCTGCGTATGGACCCCCTGAATGTTGGATGAAGATAGTTTACTCTGCTTTTTCATTATTCACTGTCTACAGGTCATATATTTTCTACTGAATATAAGTAGTGTTTCTTTAAAGAAAGCAAATAAATGGATGTTTGAATTAGGAAACTATTACCATAAATTAGCAAGATTAACATGAATTAGATTGGCTTTCCTTTATTTAGGAGCTGACATAGCAATCTGCTTGTAAATGGTTTGAAAAATATGTTTTCTTAGCAATTACTGTAAGATATTTCCCATTTCTGCCAAATGTACTTTTACCTACCTATGCAGAAGGTGCAGTATTTATTAATGATCCCAGGTTTCCTTTTGTGAGACTCTACATCCTCCTTACATACTTGGTAGCTTTCCTTAGCTCCTGACTGCTGGATAATTGAGAGGATGACCACACACCAGAAAGGGCATAACGTTTCTACTCCAGTTTCTTAAAGTTTGAAGCCAATATGTGGGGTTTGGTGGAGAAGGGAAATATTCTGCACCAGTGAGAAAAATCTGCAATAAAGGATGTTGCTAGATTTTCATCCCTGCTGATGGACTGCTGTTGAATGAGATTTTCTCTTTGCCTCCGCCTGCAACATGATGTATTCTGGTGTTGCAGAGCCAAGGTTTCCAACAATTTGTGATCAACTTCAACAGCTTTCCATTGTTCAGTTAGCACATGTGCAGGTCTTAGGGTTCCAACCAACCCCATGGATTTGACCTGGAAGGAGCCTACCGATATGGAGGAGAATACTCCACGGCTTTGAAACCAATAAGGAATTCGATTTCCTTAATAATCCTAATGAAAAAATACCAGTTGATGTACACTCTGCCTAAAATGTATACAAAGCAGAGAAACCAGCCACCCAACAGTGGCTGGCTGACAATAACTATTTGTACTGCTTTCAAAATATACTGACCTCTTTCTTCAGCCATTTGTAAAACAACAATCTGTACATTTGAGATAGTACCTATATGGCAAATTGAGTGGCAGACTTAAATTTTGAGCTAAACATAGATGAATATGTCACCATGGATGTTGAATATATACACGATTAATCCGCAGACAATAGATGAAATGTGTAGAGAAATACTCTCAATACCAGTCTCTATAGACTTTAAATTATTCCGACACCTCACTGCCTGTTTCCCATACTGTTTGTGGCGTACAGTTACTGGTTTGTGGGTATATGAAATGCATGAAAGTACACGACTTGCAAAGTTACATCTTAAAATCAAAGATGATATTGCGCAGATCAAAAATTAAGAAAACTAAAGCCACCTTGTTATAACTCTTTAAGTTTGTAAAAGATTAATTATTTTTATACCCTAAAATTTTATGTAGCATTGCATTAAGTAGGTTGCAACACCTGAACACAGTTTTCTGGTTAAGGGCCCAGCTACAAATGCTGCAAAATGATCAAGGATAAATGGCCAATTTGGAATTTGAAGAAAAGTCCAAAACAAGAGTTTATGAAGCCAAAGCATTGGCTTTAGCATAGTACAGAGCTGGTGTCTAGGGTTGTACACCTTTCTTAGACGACCAAGCAGTAGAAGCAGAGGTCGAAGTGGGCGGGATCTGAGGGCCCGATGTGCTCATATGTTTTTTTATTTTGACAAAAACAGTTCCCCTACTTTATTTTAAAAGTCTTCAGCCTAGGGCGGTTCATTCTGACATTTCAGATGCCTCAGCTGAAGTGGAAGTGAGGGAGTCTCCTGTCCTATGAAGCTAAGGGAGGGACATACAGCTGAACAAGAAACACGCCTTTTTGCCAGGCTCCCTGTTTGCCTGAAAGAAACCTGAAAATGTATAGTTTACTTGGAAGTCAATATTGGCTTTAACTGATGGAGTGACTGAAGTGATCGCATTAACCAGTATAGGTTTCACAACTTAAAACAGTGCATCTCACACTGATTATTTTAACTTGCATTTATTTTTCTTTTAGTGTGTGTTATTGTATAAGCAATTACCTGAAAGTGAAAGGCCAACAAAATAGTTATGGAATATTTTGGTCTTTTAGCCACACCATTGACCCCGCCCCCACTCTCAATATCCCCGACCCCCATTGCACTCAGAATCACAGTTCCCATATTTTCTGTTAACTGCACTTTGACTGCTGAGTAGAAGACACATTACTTCAAGGCCTTCTTGGTTCCCACAAAGTGATGTGACTTATGTGGACCATCAAGAACTAGAAATTTCGTAATTGAAAGATTCAACTCAATGTGTTCTTCTTTTATTGCACTCGATCTAGCTAGTAAGACGGCTACAAAAATGCAGGAAATATTGAAAGACATTTTTACTAAGGAAAATAATATGTACATTCTGTTAATACACATTTTGAGAAAAATTCCAGAGAATTAGTGGAACGAGTTACCTTTGGTATCTTTGAAAAATAAAGAATGGATTGCCAGTGGCGTAGCTATTGGGGCACTCTTTTTGAGGGTGGCAGCTACTCCCCCCCCCGAACAGGCCGTCTGTCGACCGCTACCCCCCCCTGCTCTTACCGGCACAGGGTGGCAAACTCAGGGACCACCACAGGTGCCAATAGGTCTAGCTACGCCACTGTGGATCGTAAATGTGTTGCAAAGTGAACTTACAGATAATTGTGAATAAATAGAAATTATGAAGAAATTAAATTATGAAGCCCTTAGTTCGCTCCACGTCACCCATGAAGCGATTTATCAGTTTACAAAAATATTTTGCATGTGTTGAAAATATTGGCATTAGCATTAATAACTAAGTTTACACTGGATTCTTTCCAGTAGCATCATCAATTATCATTATCAATAAGTAATTTAAAATTGTTCGCTTGAACTAGTGAGTTAAGTCTTTGTCATTTTTATGATTCAATATGCACTTTACATTGTTTGTAAATATTTTCAGAAACTAAGTAAGAAATATATTAACATTGCCTAGGACTTTTGCACCAGTTATTATTAGTATAAAAATTTACTGTATCAGCTCTTGCACAATTATTGGTCCAATCATTCAGAATCAGAAGAAAACGCACTATACACATCTAAATAATGCATCTAAATGTTACAGTGGACTAAAGTTTGTTAGACTTAAATATATCTGCTATTTTTATTGTGCTTATTTACGTGCGTTAAAATATTTGGACGACTGTTTTTGACAGCTAAATATAGAAATATAATTGATGTGTTCCTAACTAATATGGAGAGAAAATTATCTTCCCAAATCAACTACTAATTTCAAATTTAGCGTCTTATAGTGGACTCATAATTTGCACTGAGCCTGGAGGATGTCTTTTCTAATTTTAAGACTTATGGGGCTTATTTACAAGGCCCTTGCGCCACTTTTGCGTCATTTTTCCCATGTTAAAAATGACGCAAAAGTGGCACAAGGGGCTTGTAATTAAGCCCCCGGGTGCTTCAGTGGGCTGGCAGGGTGGGGGCCTGCTTCACTGCTGGTAGGGGTGGTTTTGTTGCTGGGTACCTGCCGTCACGTTCCTACATACATCACTTCTAAATAAACATTCTTAAAACCAATCTTTTTAAAGTACACTTTAAGCACCTTTAAAACCATTTGTTTCTGCATTGTTAATTTACAGTCTGGCCCTGAGCCCATGTGAGACATAAGTCACATTTTGGACATTCTCTGTCAAAAATTATTAGGCAGTTGCTATCCTATATGGTTGATTGCAAGAGAAAGAACATGGTTTACATAAAGATAAACTCTACTTAACGGTAAAAAAAACAGCTCCCAAGAAAAAAATCTCATTGGGCACCTGATTCTCAAAACAATAATTGGGAAATCTGTATGCGTAGATTGTGGCCATAGTGCTTAGTCCTTGGTATTTTTTTTAATTTCAATGATGCTTCCATATTATAGGGTATTTCAAATATCTATTCTTATTGGGAAAGGATGTATTTGTCACTATTCAACCTACAGATAACATGGATTTGTTTATAGCCTAGAAACATCTTAGTGCTGACTAACAGCTGTTTTTATTTTGCAATTCAATGACACTCATTTTATCAAAATAAGAAGAATAAAAGGCAGGGTGGATCCATTAGGATTCAAATCTGTGAACTTCAGGTCAACATAGATTCATTTAGCTGAAGCATTAATCCAGTGAGCCATCAGACCTGGTATTATTCCATTAAGCCACCAGTCCTAAAAGCGCTAGTGTAGCCCTAATCTTGAAATATCCTTTACAATAAACAGGACAACCACCCATTTTAAAAAAAAAAGTTTAAAGCACCCCCTGTTGACATTTTTGAAACCGACTAAGAAGTATTGCTTGCCTACTCTGCAAATTCACGTTGTGACTCGCCCATATTTATTTCCTTGTAGGCACCTTGGTGCCCTTTTCAGGAGGTGCCTGGCTCCTGTAGAGCTGGGCGCCATCTTTTAGTGGGTATTAATACCCTTTTTATTGGTTGTGTGTTTTTTCTTTTCTCACATTTTATTTAATTTGTTTTAATTTACCAGAAAATTACCTTGACAAGTGGAGCCTGGTTAAGGTAAGGGGGGTTGCTGGACCCCGGGTTGTGTCTTCTTTTGCCCAACTGTTTTCCAGTCACACGCCAACAGTGTCTGAACGTGGCCATGCCCCCTCATTTTGTCAAGCCAGAATGGAGGGCTATTCAAATGCACTGAGAGTGCGTCCGCGCAGCTCCGACTAGGAGGTATTGCTTACCTACACTCCAATCTCACATTGTGAATCGCCCATATTTATTTCCTTGTAGGCACCTTGGTGCCCTTTTCAGGAGGTGCTTGACTCCTGTAGTGCTCAGCGCCATCTTTTAGTGGGTATCAATACCAGTGGCGGCTGGTGATATTTGAAAGTGGTGTGGCATAAACGTTGGGCATGACTTTTATATAGCGAGCAACACAAACAAGTCTAATGGACAAACCTGGGGACCAGGGAGGGTCCCTCTCCTGAGAAAAAAATGAAAAAAAGATTGGCAAATGGTGCATTTTAAAGCAAATGAATGTAGTGATAAAGCAAGGCTTATAAAGCAGTGGGAACATATAGGGGTCGATTCCGATCTCGGCCGGAAGCGCACCTAACAGTATTCGTCCGGAAAAAAACCAAGCCGAACGCGTGTTTCCCGACCGATTCGAACAGTCATCCGAGCGAGCAAGTACGATGCGCATAACAGCACAGATTCCGAGCGAGCCGTACTTCACCCATTCCAGCTCCTGTTCCCCGCCCGAGCCGGATCCGTAAGCGCCGGATCGAGTCGCACGGAAGCAAATACACAGCACCTTCCGGCCGGACTAGTACGATGCGCTTTCCGTACGCGCCCGAACCCGTCGCTACGTCCGGCACGTCAGAGCATCCGGGAGAGCTGTACATAAGCTCCGATTTGCGCCACAAGGCGATCCACGGCGGCGAGGCGAACAAGCCAGCGGCGAGTGCGAGTCGAAGCCACGAGAAACCCGAGCGAGACGACCCAACCATGAATCCCATCGCGCAGGTCCTACCAATGCTCTACATCTATTACCGGGACCGGTACGGATGCGTATAGCGCAGACGGTAAGTCAAACACCCACAACACAAACAAACGACACGTACCCGACATATGTCACACACACATCGGAATGCAGAAATGACATACACTAGCAACAGCAGAACCATGAGCAATACGTAACTT